>APFE030573996.1:230204-252549 GCA_000404065.3 Pinus taeda | reverse complement strand
TTTGCGGGTGATAAGCGGAACTCATATTTAGGTAAGTTCCTATATGGTTGAACAATTCCTTCCAGAAATTACCTTTGAACTTGGCATCTCTATCACTTACAATGACTTTTGGAAAACCGTGTAACTTATATATATTTTTGCAAGATATTTCCGCAATTTCTTTTGCTGAGTATGACTTTTTTATTGCCATAAAGTGAGCATATTTGGTAAGTCTATCGACTACTATGAAAATCTTGTCCTTGCCTTCAGATACTGGTAATCCTTCGATAAAGTCCATTGAGATTTCTTCCCATTTCTGATTTGGAATGTTTAAGGGGTGAAGTAATCCTGGTGTCGTAATATTTTCGCTTTTATTCCTTTGACATGTGTCACACTCTGCTACATACTTCTGAATATCACGATTCATTCCCTTCCAAAAGAAGGATTGACGTGCATTGTAGTAAGTCTTAAAGAATCCTACGTGACCAGCTGATGGTGAGCCATGTAATTCCTTGAGTATCTTAAACTTAAACTTGGAATTTGTGTTTAGATATATTCTTCCCTTATACCATAGGATATCATTCTTCCACTCAAATTTTGAGTTATTGGGAAGGTTATTGATTATTGATGTTACTTCCGGATCCTTGGCATCCTCACTTCGAATTTCGTTAAGCCACTCAGGAACAACAACCGACATTGCAAGTCGTGTTGGTTCTTCATCTTTCCTGGATAAGGCATCTGCTACTACATTGTCTTTACCTCTTTTATGTAATATTTCCAATTCAAAAGCAGCAATTTTTTCAATCCATTTTTGTTGTTCTTCGGAAAGTGTTTTTTGTTGAAGGAGATGTTGGAGACTGTTATGGTCTGTTCGAATAGAAAACTTACTTCCCAAAAGATATTGCCTCCACTTAGCTAGTGCGTGCATGATAGCGAGCATTTCTTTGTTATATGTGGATTTGAGGCGTTCTCTTTTATTGAGCTTCCTACTTTCAAAAGCTATTGGATGTCCTTGTTGCATTAGTACTGCACCTATATTGAATCCAGAAGCATCACACTCAATGATAAATGGTTTAGAAAAATCTGGTGTTTCTAATACGGGAGCATTAGACATAATTTCTTTTAATTTTTCAAAACACCTTCCTGCTTCCTCATCCCATAGAAACGAATTCTTCTTTAAAAGATTTGTTAGAGGTGCAGTTATATGTGCATAGTTTTTAATAAACCTTCGGTAATATCCCGTCAAACCTAAGAACCCTCTTAGCTTGGATATATTAACAGGTTTGGTCCATTCTTTTATAGCTTGGATTTTGTTAGGGTCCACCTTTACACCTTCATGGGATATAATGTGTCCAAGGTATTCTACTTCTTCCTTTCTGAAGGTGCATTTGGATTTTTTTGCGTAAAATTGGTGTTCTTTAAGTAGTGTAAGAAACTTATCCAAATGTTGCAAGTGCTCCTTCCAAGTTTTACTATAAATTAGAATATCGTCAAAGAATACTAATACAAACTTCCTGAGATGTGGGCGAAATAATTCATTCATAGTTGCTTGAAACGTTGCTGGTGCATTGGTTAATCCAAACGGCATTACTTTAAATTCATAATGACCTTCATGTGTTCGGAATGCGGTTTTTGGTATGTCTTCTAATCTTATTCTAATTTGATAGTAACCTGATCTTAGGTCCAATTTTCAGAAATACCTTGCGCCATGTAGCTCATCCAACATTTTGACGATAAAGGGGATTGGAAACTTGTTTTTAATTGTTATTTTGTTTAATCTCCTATAGTCAATACATAGCCTGAATGACCCATCTTTCTTCCTTACCAACACCACTGGAGCAGCGTAAGGACTTTTACTTTTCGAAATGATTCCACACCTTAAGAGGTCTTGGATTAATCTCTCGATTTCTGTTTTTTGGTGATGTGGATATCGATATGGCTTGATGTTAACCGGGTCTGATCCTGCCTTGACTTCTATTGTATGCTCAATTTCCCTATTAGGTGGCATCTTTAGAGGTAGGTCTTGAAATACTTCTTCATGTTTCCTAATTAAATCTTGTATCTCTGGTGACTCTTCACTGGTCATATTTGCAGATAACATTTCTAACTGATGACATTGTACTACATAAGCAAGTGCTCCCCTTCGAATCATCTTCATCATCTGAGATGATGATACAATTTGATTTTCTGGTGCTTGGAACCCTTGTAATTTGTACTTTTGACCTCCCCATTTGAATTTTATAAATTGTACTTGGTGGTCAGCGGCATAAGTACCTAAGGTTCACGACCACTAGACACCTAAGACTACATCCACTCCTCCTAATGGTACTGTGAAAAATGAAGACTCTAAACTGAAGTCTTGAATTTGCAATTTAACCTTATGGCATTTCCCCACCTTTTCAATCCTCTTACCGTCCGCTACCATTACCTTCATGTTTGGTAAGGGGAATGAACAAATATTGAGTCTCTTGGCCATGGTTGCATCCAAAAAATTGTGTGTGCTACCAGAGTCAATGAGAACCACCATGTTGTTCTTCTTTATGTGTCCCTTTAATTTTAGAGTCTGAGGTTGTGATATACCTGTCATAGCTGATAATGATACTTGCGACATACTTTCGTCATCTAGTTTTGTTGAGAATTCTGGGGCATCTTCTGTTTCTTCAATGTCAGACTCTTCACTGTTTGAATCATTGGTTGCTTCACAATTATATAGGTTCTTTGGTTCTTTCCCTTTTGCACACCTATGTTTGGGGTCCCACTTAACTAATTTTTACATAACATGATTGTACCTTGGGGATCACTGCTACAACACCACCTACCACATATCCATTGGAATGACACCCTTCAAGGCTTTGTATGGGTATGACGCACCCTCCTTCATCGATAGAATCTTCAGAGACAGCAAGGCACCTCTTGCCAAGGATTGGATACAAGAGAGTCAGGAAATTCTTAGGGCACTCAAGGAGAATATTCAAGTTGCTCAGAATCCGCAGAAGATGTACGCAGACCAACACAGGACAAAGCGCAGTTTTGAGTTAGGGGATCTTGTTTTCCTGCGATTTCTGGCTTATCGATAGTCTATGCTCAAGAAGAGCGGGGCAAAGACGCTGAAGTCAAGGTTCTATGGGCCTTACAAAATTCTCCGAAGAGTGGGTGAAGTGGTGTATGAGTTGGAGCTACCGAGTGATAGCAGAATCCACAATGTATTTCATGTATCGTGCCTCAAGAAGGCTATAGGCGAGTAGGTCACCACTTTTATCGAGCTTCCACCATTAGATGAGGAAGGACAATTGGAAGTGATTCTAGAAACGATCATGGTCGCTCGAGAAAAGAAGTTAAGGGAAAGGATAATTCTGGAGTACCTCATCAGATGGAAGAATTTACCAGAGGAGGACACGACATGGGAAGGAGAATGGATTCTGCAGCACCCGAATTTGCAATTGCTTGAGGGCAAGCAATTTCGGGCAGGGGGACTGTGAAGTCCTCAACAAATTGAAGACCAATGGACTTAGAAGCATATCTTTCCCCGTAGACTATAGTCCTCCAAGAAAGGGAACCCCAAAACCCCCATTGTGGACAAGTTTTGGGTAAGTTGGGCGAAAAACCCAAAATTGGGGTTGAGTATGAGACACTCAACCACTTAGGAAAGTAAGACCCCTCATAGAAGTCTATAAATTAAGGAGGTTTGAATTCATTTGGAGGCATCAAGTGTCGATCACTTTATCTGTTTTTGAGCTTTGGCTCTGAGGGTTTAAGACCCCTTTACTCTTGTCAATTTCGGTGGTGAAAGATATCACCCTAATTTGGCTTTGCTTCTCTTTTCATCTTTGTTCTGTTGCAAGAAGTCTTTGAAGGGTAAACGAATTCTCTAAGCTCGGTTTCCTCTGTTGAAAAGTTTGTGCAAGGGTTAGAGAACTCTCTTTTCACTTCTGCACAATTCACAGAGTCCTTCCTGAGGCCAAAGTGTGTTTTTGACATCTTTTTATAACAGCATGACCCCTGGGTATGACCTTCTGTGACAGCGAGTCATCTGGGCATCATTTCCTGAATCAGCGAGTCATCTGGGCATCATTTCCTGAATCAGCGAGTCATCTACGTTTCACTCTTCAGATAGAAAGTTCATCTGGGCATCATTTCCTGAGTCAGCGAGTCATCGATGCTTCATTCCTGAGATAGCAAGCCTCTATAACAATCTTGAACCTGTGGAATCCGAGACTTGTTGAGCACAAGAAATTTTTACTCAGACAGCGAGGAATTACAATATACAGAGACATCACCTGTGTCTGCGATGGTTTGTGTCCTTCTAGGCAGTTTAGGCAGAGCGCATACCTAGATTCGAGAACACATCAGAGCGAAGTTTGGAAACTGAGTGAAAATCCAAATACAAGTCCCTGTAATGAAATAAGGAAGAAATCCACCAAAATTATGAGTTTATATGGAGGTTCGACGGGATTTGTCAATAGCGTAGCAAGAATCCGCCACTGAGGGAGGATCATGAAATTGTTCAGAATCAGTCCTGTTGGATTCCTGAGACGCCGTAAACTCAAGCCAGGACTGCAACCGTGATTACTTTGGAGCGATTGGTAACCAATTAGCGGGGTTTCGTAACCCTTGGTCTGTAAGGTATATGGTCATATTCAATTGTTGAGGCGTCTAAAGTTCGGGGTTAATAATAAGTTAGGATTATTACATAGTGCATAAAGAATCTGTGGCAAAATTATTTAAGGGCTCGTAGTTATTCAGTGAATGGTTTATATGTGGGGACAGTGCGCTGTCATAACAATTGGATATTGGAACCTTATAAAGAATTATGTTCGGTAAATAGTTCATGTGCGGTTTATGTGGGGACAGTGCACTTGGATATTGAAACTTTATTGTTTACCTTTCTGTTGCACTATTAAGGGTTCTTTAATTTGTTGGATTGTTAAGGGAATTATTATTAATTGCAACTGCAACAAATGTGCAATTAGAAATGTATGTAAAACCCTCGATATTTTGTTAATAATTACCCTAGGCCATTACAGATCTTTAGGTCGATTTTGGTCCTATCGAAAAGAGGAATTCAATGCAATAATTATCTCCATCAAATGAGCTGACCAAAGTGGAATTTGGCCCTATTTGCCAATTTTAACATTGAGCTTCTAGTCTGGTTTATATGTCTAGTCAACTGTATTTGGAATTTTTTTATGTGAAGTGTAAATCAGATGCCTTAAGCCCAATAGATAAGTGGGTTCTAAGGACGCATTTAACTCCCTACACACTCCCAATCCCTAGATCTTTGATCGAGGATTACTTTGGCACTCATTCTGTGGTTAATTCGGGCCTAATAGATTGTTATTTATGTGTTTTATGCAGACTTTTAGAGTCTGATTTTACATGACAGCAAGTTGTTTTGATCCATAAGTCCAAAACCAACAGTCTAAACAGAAAACAGCTGAATATATGGTTAGGATAATTTCCATAAAACAAAACTAGTCACATGTTATACTTTATGTTATTTGGTGTCTTTTAATCTGTTGCTTAGTTTCTACTGCACAGTTATACCCAAAGACAGCTAGACAGTCCCAGAAGTTAACACCGCCTCACTTTAACACCATCTAAGGCACTGATCTTATTTCGAATTGATTGAGGTTTCAATTGGGACTCCTCCCTTGACCATTTAGGAGGTTGTTGGGTTTAAAGAGAGGGGGCTTAGGCCGAGGTGATAGTTGGTCCCTGCCTTGTGTGTGCCCATCCAGCAGTTTTGCTAAGACCTTTGCAACCCTGCTAATCAGATCAGTAATAGGACTCTTCAACATGTTCTAAAAATATTCAAACTACCTGCATAGAGAATCCATGGGTGAAACAATGTTCAGTGTTTATATAGAAGTAAACATGGGAATCAATTACAATTACAAAGTAGAAAATGAATGACGTCAAGTATGTGCATGAATTCTAAGCAATCACATACTTGCGTTTTACCAATTCCTGCTGGACCAACAACCTCTGTCACTGCACCAAAAGGGATGCCTCCACATAATGCCTCATCTAGACCAATTAAACGTGTTTGCAAATGGCCATGTAATTTCCCATTTACAATTCGCTCCCTCATGAGTGAAAATGCCTGATTAAAATATAGCAATGAATATCATTCCTTCTAAGTAAACAAAGATCAGCAGTAATGTCTGCCCTTATTTGTATCTTGTTTCATGTTCATTAGATTGCATCAAGAACCAGTTATGATCCCAAAATGAATGAAACAAGCCTTTTCCTTATCTTCTATATGATGAAGTACATTTAACAGTGAGTATCCTCTACAAAAGGCATGGTTATGAGTGTGCATCATTAGATCCTTTGTCTTGTGAACTTTTATGATACTGTGCATGCAAATAAACAGCCACACCTCTTCTCCTGACACTAGTGGAAGTCCTATTAGAGACTCAACCATAAAATTCATTGTGTACTGAACCTTACTGTGCGGCAAGGTGGGGCTGCATGTTGACTAATATGCACTACAGCTGCAGATACTGCATCTAGTGACACATCCAATAGCTCCATTAGTTCCAACTCCGTTCTACACAAGGCATCCTGCATCATTGACAGATTATAATCAGTTTTCTTCTTCATAAACCAGTGAGATTCAAGTTTTGAACTGCTTAAGGAGGTAACAGGGACTAATTAATCAACATAAGATGTTCTGTTTAGCCAACATCTGTTTCATATAAGAAAATTGAAATCTCAGTATGGTTAGAAGTAGAACTTAACTTCCATCAAATTACAGAAATTTATCAAAATTTGTCATTCCTTGAAGAAAACAATTAATGTTTGACAATTGAAATCTATGCATTAGAAATTTGAACTTTTAACAAAAAAAAATTGAAATGTCAAGAAATGTTTTCTAAAACACCATTAAAAGTAAGTGATGCAACCTCCTGGTCATTTGTGGACATTAACAAAATTATCTTATCCATGTGATAGAATTTATGACACAGGCCTAGAATCTAGGAAGGCAAACCATCATATATAAACAAGAAACAGTATATATGAGAGATCTATAACTGTACTCTTAATGATAATAAAGAACCCGCTGCATGAATGTATAAAAATAAAAATGAAACCATATATTTATATCTATCCCATGATATAAGTGATGGGACCACCAAGTTATACACATAAGGCAGGCTAGTAATATTAAAATATGTATCATCGATTTCTTAAAACACCTAGAACCCCATGAATCACACTTGGATCCCCAACAAGAGTGCATCAGGCTCCAAATAACCTTCATCACCAATATCACTTATCCCACAAAGTTTAACTGGGGTGAGAAGATCACAGCATCTGAAATCCCCATTAAGTTTCAAGTTCTTTCAACTACCCCCTCCCCCCTCTTAATGTCAAATTTCTTTCATCACCAAAATATTATGAACCTTCATGAACATCTTCACTTGGGCACTTGGTAAAGATATCAGCAATCTGCTCATCATTCCTGCAGCACTTCAATTTGACTTGTCTTCCTTGCATCTTCTCCCTCACATACTGATGAATTTCAATAAGTTTTGAACTTTAATCGAAAATTCAATTCTTTGCCACTTCAATAGTGCTTTGATAGTCACAATAGAGCATAGAAGCATCATTTGCAAGCAAATTAAATTCAGCAAGTAAACGTCTTAGCCACATTGCTTCCTGAGCAGCTACTGTAGTGCCTTTGTATTTAGCTTCAATAGAAGATAATGAAATAGAAGATGATTTCTTATTGTACCAAGAAATTAGACCTGCACAACAATGAATTAGATAGCCAAAAGTATGCTATCTATCACTATCTCCTTCCCAATTGGAGTTACTGTAGCCATACAAAGAAGGATTACCACATAATGAAGAATATTCAATGCCATAGTGAATGGTGTTTTTAACATATATTCAGATTCTTTCTGCAACTTTGCGATGTTGCTTCTGAGGTTTGCACATAAATCTTGAAACCAAACAAACTGCAAAATTTAAAATCGGGCCTAGTAGTGCATAAATAGAGAATATGTACAACCAACTATCTATAAAGAGTGCCATCAAACTCTTCAGAATTAGAATTAGAACTCAATTTCAATCCACTGTCAAAGGGTGTATAAGAAGGCTTCAATTTTACATATTAAACCTTTTGAATAGGTCAAAAGCATAATAGTGTTGAGGGATACAAATTTTATCATATTTTTGCCATATTTGTATGCCAAGGAAGTTACCCAACATTCCCAGATCAGTGACATCAAAGGTTTTACTTGAATTTTCTTTGAATACTGCAATCAAATCTGCATCATTGCTAGTAATAATCATGTCATTCATAGAGTGTATGTTAAGGTCCTCAGCCTTGGGCCATTACATTGTAATTTTTAAATTATTATCATCATTCTGTCAGCTCATTATTTATAATTGTACCCTTTGCCTCCTATATATGAAAATATAACCCTAACTAGTGAGTGTACGAATATATAACCCTAACTAGTAATTTAGTTCTCATCTCATTAGGCACATGAATATAAATAGGACAACAAAATACACGAAAGAATGATACCTATGGCTTCTCACCATTAAAGGCTTCTTCAGGTTTTTTTTCCTTCAATGCCCTATGAGGACATCAATTGACAATGTAGACAGCTGTATTACACACCTCTACCCAAAGACATGAACAAATCCAAGTCATGGATCATAGCCTTGGTGGTCTCTATAATGGACGGGGACCAGTTCTCCCTCTCTACAAGTCAATTCTGTTGGAAATTGTAAGGCATTGTCAACTCCCTCTTAATTCTTGCTTCCCTGCAAAATGCATGAAAGTCCTTGGAGGTGCACTCTCCTCCAGCACCAAACCTCAAAACTTTATATTTTTGGCCTATTTAATTCTCCAAAAGAGATTTAAAGTTTAAACTCTTGAAACTCAATAAAGACATCATCCTTGGTCTTCATAGAGAAGATCTTGATCTTTCTAAAGGAATCATCAATAAATAAAACATATTAAATGTTACTTGTTACCACTCAAACTAGCAAGGGACCTAAAGGGCAAACTCTAGACCAAGGGCAACAAATGGAGACTTAGCCCACTGTCACCTCAGCTAAGGCTCCCTACTATTTACGGATTTTCACGGATGGGAGGAGACTCGGTATATTATGGAGTCACCAATGAAGGATAAATCAATAAGTGGGTATGGTGTGACCCAAATGATCCCTTTCTAGAAAAGTTTGAAGGATAGAGCTTGCTTGCTTTCTAAGCAATGTGCAATGTCTTCAAAGAGAAGGATGGGAGGATTTGAGGGTTAGGTTTGGGGAGTATGACTTGTGAAAGAGTTTCCCGATCCCTAAAATCCTTATTGAAATTGGTATCTCGAATGGTTATTGAAGAATTGCCCTTTCAAAGGAACGAGACCACATGGGACCAGGTGGACCCCGTCTAGGTTTAAGAGGAAAGAGTTTAGCAACCAATGATGTTCTTAACCTAGACAAGGTAGGGGAAAGGACCAAAGAAATAATATTCATTTAAAGGTGTTGAATTGATCCTATAAGATACCAACCTCGAGGATGTTAGGGCAAAGTTTGATCTCGGAGCTAGGGCTTGGCTTTTCTCACAACTCCACTGTTGGAATGGCCTCAAATTTGGAGGAGGTCTTGAGGAGACACTAGCACAGGAGAGGCTAGGAGATCAAACTTTTTGGAGTGCTAATTCACTGGGAAAATGATGTCCTAGGTGATCCAACTTGGCTAGACCTAGGAAAAGGTGAAAAAAAATTGATTTTAGGTGACCACCTCTTGTTAGATCAGTGCCTTAGTCTTGGGAGAATGGAGTCTACAATAAATATGAATGAGAACCTTTGGTTCTTGGTCAAGGAGGCCTCAAGACCACTTGGCTAGCCATCTAGGTCAAAGAGAAGCAATCTCGTAGCTTTTATAATTCGATGTGCAAAAGGCGTTGGCTTATCAAAATGAATTTGTTGATAGAATTATCCCTAGGAGATTTCGTTCAAATTACATGGCCCATACATTGAGAGACGCTATATAGAGACAAAATTCCACAGTTTAAGCAGTAGATGCGTGCAGCAATTAGCCCTAAAAATAGTGAAAATCCCAGTACAATGTTTATGACAAAGTAAAACAAGAATAGCATTAAAAGCATGTACTTACCTGTAATAGAATATATCCAACCATTCACAGTTTGACAATAGAGAAGCTCCACGACAAGATAAACCAAATCCACACATCAAAATTCATTCATAAAGCTCCAATTCATCCTCCAAGAAAAAGTGTGAAATTCTCAAAAGAGAGAAGAGATCCAATCCAAAGTGATGATGAGATAATGAACTTATCTCACTTGTATATATACACTAATGAGGAGTTCGAATTAGCCTCCTTGGCCTACATGGGCCCCAAAAATAAAATAATGTTCGAATATCTAACTTTTGGTGACAAGCCCACCAAACTAGCTCACAAATGAAAAAATAAGCCTCTCAAGAGGTCAAATAATAATCTATGCATGTCGTAGGGCCCTCTAAGAGGCCTAATGAGGTCCATGGGTACCATAATGAAGAGTAGGACCCTCAAAAAGTGATGAACAAGGGGTTGGCCCCTTGTTCTCCAAACAATAAACCTGTGGTGCTCCCAATGGGTGTGGGGGGACAATAATAACCTCATAGGTCTCCAAATGAATCGAGGATGCATGTAAATCGCCAGTAAGGGCTCTGGTGATGGTGTAGGGGATGCCACATCATCCTACAATTCTTGGGTCAGCTCCCAAGTGCATGGTACATCTCTGGGGTTGGCTAGGAAAAGTTGAACCAGGTGCATCATCCTTGTCCAATGAGAGTATCTTGAGCATCTATGATCATCCTCCGGGATCCATAGAGTGTTGTCTACTGTTGTGGAGGCCCATGTCTCTCAACACACACCCTACATGTGCCAATATATCCCTCTAGAGGATTAGGATCCCGTATAGGGAGACCAAACCCAAGATGGAGACCATCTGCAATCATGCATAAGATCCATGTGTCCCCTAGTTTTCGAGTACAACAAGTGATTAGGGACATCGAGTAAACGAGCTTACCAACCATGGACCACAGGTGGGGACTTCATAATGGTCTGCCCTTCCATAATGTGCTTTGGGATGTGCCAATGTCTCCTAAACTCCAAATGGGGTTCACCAAGTATCCTATTAGGTGGTTACTACTTCCAAAGGGGATAATATGTTCAAGGTAAACCCTTCAAAAGGTGTTGGCATGTGACAGATAGGTGAATGAAGTAGGGGATGAAAAGGGGCAGCCTTGGGCCACATTTTGGGGTACAAGGGTAGCTGATAAAAGGGAAGGCCATACTTGGATTTACACTATATAGGAGGTAACAATCATGGTACATGAGGTGCCCTGGCCTTGATTTTTCCACCCTTCTTTATATGCCTTTTGCCTTTTTATGTTTTTCTTTGGTTAACTGCTCAGGGCTCAAGGGGTAAGAGCATAACGCATAAGATATAGCAGTGAATACCCGTTTTTAAGGTAGGGCAATTCATTGCCTACCAGGGGTTGGGACAATCATGGGTTCCTATATCATGAATGTGAAATTATTGCAACTACTGGAGATTATTCTTCTAACTCAAAAATTAATTATGCAGTTTATTTGCTACGGCAAATAACAAATAAAATCACAGTTGCAATTCTCACCATAAAATATTACGGAAAATAAAACACTGGAAACTGAGAAAATCTAGCGCACACAAAATAAAATTGACATAGTTATTTTTGGACAATTGTCCCCGGAAAAGCCCAACTTGGGAAAACTGATTCAGCAAATGAGGGTTTTATTATTAATGTTCAACAGCAATTTTGAGTACAAAAATTTAGATGCTTAGCTGGCAATCTAATCTGAAGAAAAAACTGGCAAAAATATTGTGAGAACTTTCTCTCACCCCACAATTATTTTCTAACTCCAAAATAGCTTCCCAGGCCTCTGCATTGAGATACTTGCGTCAGCATCTACGCAGTGCCTACGCTGGCCCTTTGAAGATTTATGCCTTCCTTCAACTCTTCCGGGAACTAAAAACTTCCTTCCAGAATGCTACTGCTCTCCTCTTCCACCTGCTACTCACCCTCTGGCCCTATCTTCTATGCTGAGATGTAGCTACTAAGAAAATCGAACTGCCTCGGCAACTGAGTATCTGCATTGGATGATCTCCATCACCACATCGACTTTCTTTTATAATCCAGTGTTGAAGTACCAACAGCCAAGATTAAAATTTAATCAATGGCTAGGATCATTTCTGGGTCGATCCAAGTGAGTTTCTAGACGATTCACGCCTTATCTCAATTAATATTGATTAATTAACCATATTTCCTAAGTTTAGACTTAGGAAATATTTTAAAATCGGTTAATAATCTAGTTAAGACACTTCTAGGTGGAATTTCCATAAACGATTTCTGGGTTTTGGAGATCTCATGTATTCTAGCCTCTCCACAAAATTTTGTGGCTACAACACATCCAATGCTACAAAGACTAACACTCCCTCTTAGCGAGGAATGTGTTCTAGCGTTGCTACTTCCTGCAGCAACACTCTATCTCCGCATCATCTCCTGTTACGTTGTTGATGTTTGGCTGTTGCTATCCACCAACTAATGCGCAACTTTGATATATGCTACATTTGTGTTGCTGTTGACCCTGCCAACACTGCATATGCATTGCAACTCCCTCTCATCTGTTATTGCTGCAACTGCGACATACGTAACATCCAAAATAGCTTGTCCCTGCTACTGAAATTGGTTCTCCACCATACCCATTTGTTCTTTGAAATAGACGAACTTAGCTCCCCCTAGAGGTTCCGTGAGTATATCTGCAACCTACTCTTCTATGGGAACATACTGTAGTTGGACTGCTCCCCGTTGCACACAATCTCTAATGAAGTGACACTAAATATCGATGTGTTTTGACCTGTCATGAAACAATGGATTCTCAGAGAGCCTTATGCAACTTTGATTATCACAATAGACATCGGTCGCCTCTATCCTCTGGCTGAACAAGCGTGCTAGCAGCTTCCAAAGCCACATAGCTTCGCACATAGCTGTGTTGGCCACCATATACTCTGCTTCTACAGAGCTCAGTGATATTGACTTCTACTTCCTGCTACACCAAGAGACCATCCTTGATCCAACACTGAAGCAGTGCCTGAGGGTACTTTTCCTGTCCACTGAACTGCCTGCCCAATCTGCATCTGTGTACCCACAAAGTCTGACGACATCCTCTCGAGTATATTTCAACCCATACTCAATTGTGCCGCGAATGTATCTCAGAATATGCCTCGTTGCTACCCAATGTACCCTTTTGGGTTCCACCATGAACTGAATAAGGGTATTGACTGCAAAGCAAATATCTGGCCTAGTGTTGACCAAATACATGAGAGACCCAATGAGCTGTCTATATAAGGTGGGGTCGACATACTTGTCATCTAATGCATCTATCTTATTTTAGTTGGTAATCATGGGTGTAGACATGGGTTTACAATCCTGCATTTTGAACCTCTTCAGAATATCTGTAGCATATCTTGCTTGCCCAAGGATGATCTCCCCATCTTTCTACCACACCTCCAATCCTAGGAAATAGTGCATCAACCCCAAATTCTCCATGTCATATTCTGCTGCTAGGTTCCTCTTGCAATCTTCTATGAGCATTGATGATCCTATCAAAAATAGATCATCCACATACAAAACTAGAATGAGGGACTCATCTTCTACCATCAAATAGTAAAGGTTGGGATCTGCGTCACTCTTGATGAACCCCATCTGCTGAAGTAGCTGTGAATTCTACCATACCATGCCCTGGGAGCCTACTTGAACCCGTATAGAGCCTTCTTTAATTTGCACACATGTGTGCGCCTCTCTTGAGTCTCAAAGCCCTTTGGTTGTTCTATGTACACTTCATCATCTATCACTCCATTCAAGAAGGTTGTCTTAACATCCATCTAGCGAATCTGCCATCCCATTTGAGTTGCTAAACATATGACTGACCGGATAGAAGTGTATCTGGCAACTAGGGCGAAGGTTTCCTCATAATCTATCCCTTTCTTTTGTGCATACCCCTTTACTACGAACCTAGCCTTGCACTTTTCCACACTGTCGTCTGTCGCATATTTGATCTTATAGATCCACCTCGAACCCACTACTTATTTGTCTTCTGGCCTGGGCACTACCTCCCAAACATCATTCGTCATGATAGAGCTATACTCTTCTACCATGGCATCTATCCACACCTGATGTTGTGCGGCCTTCTGAAAGTTGGAAGGTTCTGCAACCTGAGCTACTAATGCTTGGTGCTTGTCAAACTATATGCATTGTCTCTTGCTCATCCTAGGAGTTCCAATAAACTCCTCTGCATCCCTTAATGTCCAACGAACCTCTCTGCTGCTTGACCACTAGTTCTGTGAGGTTTTGCCAGCTCCTCCTCATCCTATCTCTAGTTCTGCTTGACAACTAGTTGATGAACTCCATCTGCTGAGAACTCCCAGGATTTCCTGCACCTGAGGAAATACTGGGACTGGTGACAATACTTTACCCTTGTGACTGTACTCCTGCTTGTCCCACTGGCTACCCTTGTGGCTGCCCCTACTGCTGGACTAAAGGAGCTTTTGCTGACTGATTCTGATCACCTGCAAGCATCTCACGAGACCTCTTGAAAGCTTAGTCCTCCATGAACTTCACATATCGTCCTACTACTATCTTCCTACTGCTAGGAATGTAGATTTTGAATGCCTTTGAGGTTTCGTTGTACCCACGAAAAACCCCTTCTCTGCAGTCTAATCCAGTTTGGTGCTTTTATCATTCAGCACGTGACAATAAGCAACGCTGCCAAAAATTATGAGGTGGTTGACTTAACGCTTCTTCCCTATGAAGACTCCTTCTGACGTTTTCTTCCCCAATGCTCTATGAAGAGTCATGTTCTGAATCTACACTGTCGTGTTACATGCTTCTGCCCACAAAAATCTGGGTAGATCCTAGCCATATAACATAGCCCTTACAGCTCCAACAATGGTTCCACTTTTCCGCTCCACTACACCATTCTGATGTGGATTATATGGAGTTTTCCATTCTCTCTTGATGCCTTATGTTGTCGCACCGAATGTCTAGCCACCGCAACAATGGCTCAGATTGGGGGTTGTTACATTGAACCCCCAATCTCTTTGTTTGAGTTGTCTCCCAATAGCAGACTAAGGGGGATAAATCCTATGGAAATGGAATGAGGGAAGAATAATTGAGAACCAACCAATCTGGGAGACACAATTAAGCAACCAATACTTGTTTTAGATTGTGCAAGATTTTGAAGGATTCAATTAGATTTGAGAAAAACGATGCCAGTGCCTTGTGGAGTCAACTAACTTGCGAAGGAAATAAAGTCCAAGTAATGGATGGAAAACTGTTGCTGAATGATTCGACTACCTTGTATGCAAATGCAAAACTTAAAGTTATGTGAAGTGCATGGACTTGGTTACTTTTAGTTAAATGTTTGTTATAAGTTTGATCCCTTAATGTTTTTGTTGACCAAGCTTATGCTTGGAAGTAAAATTTTAATGTGCAAATACTAGCTTAGTATGCAAATGCAAAGTGAAAGGATGTGATGGTGAAAGGAGGGCCTAAAATATGAGTTATTTCTTAAATATGTCGTGAGTATTTTTTAACTTAAGGATCATCTTAATGTGAAAACAAATACTTATACCAACAATGTAAAATATGAAGTTTGCACAAGTAATTACTGAAACCACAAATAGGAAACCAACGTAAAATACTGGAAATAAAACACTTTATATTCAAAAATCCATTTGTATGAAGTACTCAATCAAAGATCATTAGATGCATAAGTAAAACTAAGTTAATCCTTCCTGAATGAGCATGTAAAAACAAATGTACTTCAGAAATTAAATTAAGAACTCATATTACAACAATTAGAAATATTAGTTCTAGTAATTTGTTAAAATTTTGTTAAAAATTTGTTGACATTTTTAAGGGAAATTTTTATGGGAAAAATTTATGGAAAAAATTATGAAGAAGGGTGGGGGAGGAGAGGCTTGAGGGTGGAGATCGGGCAGCCAAAGGAATGGAGGTTGAGAATGCAAGGGAGAGGGGAAGCTGTAAGGCTGGAGGTGAAGGCCGAGGGTGAAAGGGAGGAGGGTTGAGGGTGAGGGAGATAGGAAGGTCGTGGAGCAAGGGAGCCGAGGGAGAAAGGGGAAAACAAAGGAGCAAGGGGAGAAAGGAGGAGCAAGATCGTGAGTTGGAGGGAGCCAAGAATGAAGAGGGTAGGCCAAGAAGAAAGATGGGAGGCAAAGAATGGAGGCCAAGGAGCAAGGGTCGAGGGGAAGCGGAGGAAGTTGAGGATGCCGAGAGCTGGGAAGAGGCCAAAAGGAGAGGTCGTGAAAGAGGAAAGGCAGGCCGAAAATGAGAGGGGGAGGCCGAGAAGGAGGCTAGAGATGGCCAGCGCAAGGCCTCGAGGCCCTAAAAAAAATTTGCCCACAATCTTCTTGAAATTTCCCTTCAACCTGCAAACAAAATGGAGATGCCCTCCGAGGCCTAGATTTGTCTCTAGAATCCACAAAAATCGTCTGCAATCTTCAGATCTGTTCTTGCACAAACAAAAGATAGAAACCCCAAAACATATATATACAAAAATATGAAATACCCAAAACTCCAGTGAATTAAAAAAATTGATATTTACAAATCTACAATAATATTCTACAAATCTAGTAAATCTGCAAATTAAAACCCTCTATTAGCCAAATTTAAACAATTTAAACAATTTTGCACAAATTTAGAAATAAACTAAAAACTTTTAAGAGGCACAAGCCCAAGAAAAACCTTGCAAATAAAATATTTTGTAAGATGACTTTAGAAATTAAAAATAGTGGGCTCTTTAGATTTTGTAGTTTGAGAGTCAGTTGATCCAGCGGAAGATTTCCCCAAATGCCCAAATCCTGAATAATAAGTTTTTCACACTTAGATTTGATTGTTAGATTAATAGAGATTCAAAATGATCATAAAATCATCAAGAAGTAGAGATACCTGCTACTTCTATCAAATCAAAATTATATTTTAAAAACCCAGAAATTTGTGCAAGATACCTATGCACGGATCAATCCTCAAAGGCTATTATCCAGCAAATACAAATAAAAGCAGCAGAGTTAAGAACAATATTACCACATAAATCTGAAAGAGGAACACTACGATTTGAAACCCCAAAGTCTTTGCATTTTATTAAAAAAAATAAAAATAAAAATAAAAAAATAAAAAATAATAACAAGAGCTTTCTCAAAGCAAGTACATGATTGAAAAATCAGATCCAAATAATGGAAAGAGACCTCTAATTTATAGATAAGTTCTCCAACAGCTAGATGCCTTGATCCCCGTCAAAGCAATCTCAAACGTTGATGAAGATCAATGATTTTTTAATCATCATCATTGAAATAAAGTTATTTTTTGATGAAATTCGAATTTCACTTTTAATTTCTTTTTAATTTCCTTTTAATTAACTCAAAAATTATTATTTTGTGTTAATTGCCTCAAAAAATTGACTTTGACTTAACTGCTAAAGCTCAAGGGTCCAAAATATTTTGACATTTTCAATATTCTCTTAGTCGAGACTCGGGACCTCCAAAAATTAAAAACTTTAAAACCCACGAATTTTAAATGTTGGAGGATTTAATTTTTCCTAGGACCCCAATTAATTAAAATTTTGACTTTAGCATTTTAATTTATTTTAACCATAAAATTTTATTAATTGACTCATGAGGGGATTATTAATTTTTCCAATACTCTAATACTTTAGCATTATAGCTAGAATATTATTTACATGAAATATTACATTTCTAACCCATGAAGGAGGAACACGTGTTCGTTATAGACCCTCAACATTTACCCATTTCTGTGACACAAAATATGATCTAGTAGACTAAATGACTTGTAATAAATATTCTAACCAAATAGTTAGAATTATTCCCAAATCATTTTTACAGAGACTCGATATAACACTAGGACTCATTTAAAATCCTGACAACAAAATCCACCCTAGTTTTGGGGTGAGGCTGGAGGGAAAAACTCTATCGATCATCTGTGTTTAGAAACACACATGAATCGGTGAGACAAAAAACTTCCTAGGATAGAAATCATCATCAGAAAAATAAATTTACTTAAGTTGTTACATACATTTGTCTTACTAGGATAATTCACATTACAAAATGCAGAATGGGTTTACAAAACTCCAGTGTACATATAGTTGATAATGATGAATTTCTGATCATCTGAATGTTCAAACATAATGGATATCCATGCGAAAAATGTATAGCTATGGGGTAGTTGACATGGAGTGGTCAACATCTAGCTCTACTTGGGGACATGTTGTTTCATCGAAGGAATGTGAGAATCCAAAATCTGCACCCAAAGACAACACAGAATGACATAAATAGCGTCCATCCAAATATAATCCAAAAATCATCATATAACATTAAGCACATAAAAATAGAAGTTTTTCATTTATTAACTATTCTACTAACATGAAAATATAAATTTAATCTAACTACAAAGTGAAAATGTTGAAATAACAGGGTGTAAGGTTAGAGATACATTACAAAGGATGCCTTGTGGCATCAAATGTGTTCAATATAGTGCATACTAAGCATTTCCCTGCTTTTAGACAAGTCTGTGGGTTGTTTTTCGGATGTGCCCTGTCTAATCCTGCATACGATAGGACTTTGTCTTATTCGAAAATCGAGCTGCTCACAACCATCAAATGCATCAAACCGCTTCCTTATTCTTTTTCTTTTTCGCTTCAGGCTTTTCTTCGTGGCAGGTTGTATCGCTGATGATGTGGAACATTCTGCTTAAGAACTTTCAGACGAAGTATTTAAGATATTTGTGACATGCCTCTCTTCATTCTGCATTCGTTCTGTGATAAATGATGGATCAGTGGCACAAGTGTTATGAGTTATAACTTGATCCTTTTCAATTTCTTCTCTAATCATGTCATCCTCAACTAAATCTTCGTTAATGGGATTAACCACTTTCTCAAGATGTTCACAATAAGATGGGACCTACTTTAATGGATCGGGAGAGTTATAATTTGTGAAAGCTCCTTGATTTTCTGCCATCTATCATCTGGATCAGACTGAAACTTCTGTACCTGTGATTTCCTTTCTTCCAACCTCTTATGTATGGAACTCATTTCTCTGGCATGCCTTACTATTAATTTCGCTTGATTGAGCTCAGTTTTCACGAATCTGTCTTGCAGAGTGATATGATTGGCCTCGATAGTTTTCATTTCCCGAGTTTGTTTTGTTTCCGTTGTAATCATATGATTTTGAATAATGGGTATCTGATTAGAATGATTAACTTCCATTATCTTTAATCTGTTTTTGATGGTATCCATTTGTTCCATATTTATAAATCATGGTGCTTGTTTTTTCTCTATGGCCAATAATCTATTCTGAAGAGATATTTGACCAACTTCCATGTCCTTTATAGTTTTACCATTCTTTGCTTTCAAGCCCATGAAGCAATTTTGCATATAGTTTACCTTTTTCTTATGATTTTCTTGCATGGTAGCTAACTGATTGTTGTGATCAAATTCCATGATGGTCATTTCTTCCTCATGTCTTTTTCCCATGGCAGTGATTTGATTGGAGTGATTGAATTCCATGATCATTATCTTTTCCTCTAAGGCTAATAACTTGTTCGGTATAGAATCAATTTCCATAGCATGATTAGTTGTTAATCTTGCTTGGTTAAGTTCCATATCTTTAATAAGTTGGGCCTGATTAACCTCTGAATTCTTGATTACTTGAGGTTGATTTAATTGCATGTCTTTAACCATCTGAATCAATTCCTTAACAAGATGCTTATCGTTGTCAGCGCTGATTTGACAACTTGTTTCTGCTTCTCCACTATCATGGATTTGTCTTGCAATGGTACAAGTGGATTCATGATGAGAATTGTCTTGAAATAGTTTGTTGATAGTTGAGTTCTTTACAAAATGTTATGAAACCAGCTTCAAGAAAGATAGAAAAGATAGATCAACGCCTTAGAATTCAGCCTCTTCGAGGGGGCAACCTCCTTTACATTACATAAATGAACAATTCTTGGATGATACAAATGAAAATACCTCCTTTCTATATATAGGAGTCTTAAGGGGTCATAACATAATCAGAGCCGACATAACAATAATAATGTAAGGGCACAATAATAACAATAGTGGGCTTCTATGGGGCACAATAGTAACAATATGGGCACTACATGGGTACATCAATATAATAAGCGGGTTGTACTAATAACAATAAGGGGTTACACTAGTAGTATAGGGGCCTAACATGATCCTTCCAAATGTGCCCATTACTTTGAGAAGGAAAACTGTTCACATGAATGTTATGGTAGTTCAAGGACCTTTAGATTATAATCTACTCCTTGGACACGACTATATTTATCACATGGGAGCCATCATATCCTCACTCTTTAGAGTAATGTGTTTTCCACACGAAGGCAGAATGGTCAAGCTCGTAGACCAAATGTCATTCCCCGGTTCACACATCGCAAATAGTTAAATGCCATCCCTAAATGGTCTTTTCATGCAAGAAATGTCTCATCGGTCTCCAGTCCGTCCACCTAATGAGCGTGAGTGATTCAGGAAGGTGTGACTAAAACCCACGGGGCATGCACCCTGGTCTGTTACGGCAAGAAAACCTTAGGTATAAAGTGGATATCCGCGAGGGATATATGACTAGTCTGGCGAACCCGTCCTTATAGGAAAATGGGAATAGGTTGGAATAAGGTACCTTCGTCAAAGTTATGTGAGTGGAATGCGTCTGCGCCATTCAACTTTGTCTGTTTCGATAGACATCGCTGAGGAAGCATTTTATTTGCTACGCTTATAGAACTTTCTTTGTAACCTGGAAATTTTTTTGCTATACTTGGGGGCATGCAAACCTTTCTGCATGCAAGTGAAGAGAGGCTATTTATTTTTAAATTTTTTAGGACTTCTAACCCTTTAAACCCATAAGGATATTCGTTTCCTAACTTGCATAAAGAAAGGATCCGTGGAAAAGCTTGAGAGATGTAAGCCACTTCAAAATAGCATCTCGAATGAGACATTTCTTATCATACGACTGGCAAGCAATGTTGTCGCAAAGTTCAAGCTCGTTAAAAAATAAACTCTCCACGAGCAGTTTTAGTGCATAGTTCAAGCTCATTAAAAAATAAACAAAAGTCATGAGCAAATGTTTCCCCCAACGTTTAAGCTCATTAAAAAATGAACCGGTAAATAGCCATTGTGAGTGCCTTATCGCCAACTGTTGAGCCTTGGTTGTGTTCTCGCCACCACCTCCACTCCGTTTTTAGCCGATCATTCACCCCCATATGATTGTTTACCCCTTCGAGGAACATCTGCGAAAAGTGATTCTGCTAGCCATCCTTGTGACATTGCCGTGATTGGAAAATTCCAAATCTTACTTGGAATTAGCTGCTACCCGAAACCATCACTTGTTCCTCAAAAATGAGTCTTCTTTAAGCTCTTTTCACCTAACTCGTAAAATATGAAAAGATTGCCGAGTGATTGGCCTCTCCAGCTTGTTAAAGGCATCGCAAGTGTCATCCCTCCTCTAGATTTTAATCTTTTTGGACTTGAGGGATTATTACACAAAAAGATCAAGCGCTTGTCTTGTTCGGCTCGTTAAAACTATCGAAAATTCATCCCTTTTGTATTATTTTACGCTTTTTCGGACTTAAGGGGTTATACAACAAAAAAGAATCTTTGGAGTCTTCTTTCCGTTTCTTTCAGACTCTCTAAAATTGAAAGAGACCGAGTTATCTTTGTCGTTAAAATCGTTAAAACCGAATAGCGACAAACTCATCCAAATAGATGAGAACGAGTTTCACTGTCGCTAGGCTTGCTAAAATATAGTGACAGGTTCATCCGAAGGGAGGATTATAGAATAAGCATATGTTATCCTCCTCAAGCTTGACAAAAATAATGAGGTACTGGTGAGCAATGACTGGGGAAAATTGGGAAGAAAACTTGAAGAAACTTTATTGGTAGCAAGTCGCTCTTGAACATGACACTTTCCTTCTGCATCCATGCCGAGTTGGGTTGTTCTGTTCACTGGTCATCACCGTTGGTCCATCACACCATCCATATTTGGGGTTAACGCTACCAATCCATCGTCAGTGTCACCGATATGTTCAAGAGAAGTCATTCAGATAATTCACCTGTATCTCACCCACTGCAATACATTCATGCTTCATTCCTTCATGACCGCCATCCTGAACCCTGTATCATCAGATTGTTTTCACCTCCAAAATCATTTGCTTCATTCCGTGTCGTTGATGTGGGATTCATTAAGGCCCTC
>APFE030573996.1:187140-215427 GCA_000404065.3 Pinus taeda | reverse complement strand
GACCAAGACTTTGTTCACGGCTTCAACCTGACCGTTCGCCTGAGGATAGTATGGAGAGGAACTATCATGCCTAAGTCCAAGTTGGGTTGTCAACTCGACCATCATATGATTCCGGAAATGTTTTTCGTGATCAGTAACAATGGCTTGTGGAACTCCAAACTGAGAGATAACATGGTTGAAAAGAAACTGCGCCGCAGTATGACCATCTTTCGACAATGTGGGCATCGCCTCAGCCCATTTTGTAAAGTAATCGACAGCAACAATGATGTAACCATGCCCCCCAGTCGTGCGAGGGTTACATGTCACATAATCGATGCCCCATTTAGCAAAGGGGCCTATGGTCACAACGGGGTGCAGCAGGGCAGCAGGCGCACACATCTTCCGTTGGTAAATCTGGCATTCATGACATGAACGGACGGCAAGAATGCAGTCCTTGAAAATGGAAGGCCAGAAGTAGCCAGCACGAAGGATCTTTTGTGCGGTGTCATATCCAGACATGTGACCACCACAAGCACCGGAGTGGCAGTCATTTAGAACTCTTTCACCTTCTTCGAAGGTAAGACACCGACGAAGAACCGAATCAACCCCAAGGTGGTACAGGGTGTCTCCAACTATGCGATATGGCTGAGCTTGGTGACGAATCCATCGACGAGCATCTTTCGACATCTCGAGGCGGAAGGAGGACATCTGTAAATAGACAATTATGTCCCCATACCATGGATCGAGGGTGCTGATCAGGAAAAGAGTTTCATCTGGAATTGACTCCTCTATCTGCGAGGAAGTAGTGGCGGATGGCAAGGAGCATAAAAGTTTAGCGAAAACGAGTGATTTCTTGGACTTGGCTGCAGTAAATTCCAAGTCGAACTCTTGGAGGATCACGATCCACTTTGAGTACTTTCCCCCAGCAATTGTCGTGAAAGAATGTAGGTCATGGGGTTACAATCGGAAATCACCGTAGTAGTATGCAACAGAATGTAGTGACGGAAGCGTTGGACAACGCAAACCGCAGCGAGAGCCAACTTCTCGACATATGCATATCGAGTCTCCGTATCTAGTAAGTTACGACTAAGATAATAAATGACATGCTCGATGCCATCATCGTCGTCCTGAACCAGAACCATGCCGATAGTGGTATCGGCAGTAGCCAAATAGAGCGTATAGTCACGATGGTAATTTGGAGGCCATAACAAAGGGGCGGAAACTAGGAGGGTTTTGAGATGAGCAAATGACTCCTCGGCTATGGCATCCCATCGGAATGGGGTGTCACGCTTCAGTAACCGGGTAAAACCCTTTGCCACTTCAGCATAGTTTGGTATGAACCGTCTTAGAAAATTAGCTTTCCCCTGCAAACTCTGTAATTGCCGCAAAGTTGCAGGGGGAGGAAGATTCATGATTTCCTCGACTTTAAGGGGATCCAGACGGATGCCCTCTCGAGAGACGATAAACTCGAGTAGTCGACCTGATTCGATGCAGAAGACACATTTGTGCGGATTTAAGCGAATATTATAGTGTCTACAACGAAGAAAGATTTCACGAAGGTGCGATGGGTGGTCCGCGCGCTTAGCTGAATGAGCAGGGAGGTCATCCAGATAAGGCTGTATGATGTGTCTGATATTGTGGAAAGCATAAGACATCACGCGTTGAATAGCGCCGACATTTTTGAGGCCGAAGAGGAGCTTTTTATAAGCAAAGGTGCCCCAGGGATAGATGAAGGCCGTCTTATGTTGATCCGCCGGAGCAATGTTGATCTCGTTGTAACTAGAAAAGCCATCCATAAAAGAATATATCTCGCTACCCGCACACTCGTCAATGAGTTGATTAATAAATGGCGTGGGCTAGTTGTTCTTTGGGCATGCTTTGTTGATGTCACGGTAATCAACGCAGACACGAATGGTGCCCTGCTTCTTGTCTACAGGGACAATGTTTGAGACCCATTCTGTCAGTGGGATGGGATAGATAAATCCCGCCTTAAGAAGCTTTTCAACCTCTGCTTTGATGGCTGTCGCCTTACGGGGGTGCACGGGGCACAAATGCTGGTGAACTGGTTTGGCCCCAGGATACGTTGGTATCTCGTGCACTACTATAGATGGATCAATACCGGGCATTTCTTCATAGGACCATGCAAAGACATCGCGAAATTCATGAAAAAGTGCGATATAATCCTGAATCTCCTCAGGAGTGCAGGTCACTCCTATGTAAATATTCTCGATGACCCCATTCTGCACAACCCGCAGTGGCCGCCAGTTCCAACCAAAATACC
The DNA here is from genome assembly GCA_000404065.3 of Pinus taeda. Lineage (NCBI taxonomy): Eukaryota > Viridiplantae > Streptophyta > Pinopsida > Pinales > Pinaceae > Pinus > Pinus taeda. The sequence goes on along the minus strand of APFE030573996.1, from coordinate 213,167 downwards.
AAGTGACTATCCCAAATTCGATTGGAAGGCCAGAGAAGATCCTTAGGCTCATGTAATGACGTATCACTTATGGTTTTCGTCAAATTCATGGCTCGACGATTCGATTCGGCTTTGCCTCTTTCAGAGGACCCTCACTGGATCAGCAGCTAAATGATACATTGAGTTAACTCAAGCGTCATTCCAAGATTTTAATTCGTTGGCTATGGCATTTTTGACTCATTTTCAGTTACCCATCTGGTATGAGACGGGGACTCACCTCCTTACGTCTCTTAAGCAGGATACTGCTACACACATCTCCGATCATATTCATGAATGGAGAAGGCGTCGCAGGTTGATCAAGTTCTGGATACCTGATCAACTCCTCACCGACTGGTTTACAACTTCCTTTGTCCCCAAGATTGCGAGGGACATCGCCGTGGGAGCCTGTGTAACTGAAGAGCAAGCGATCGCGTGTGCTCAGTACCTAGACTTAGTCTATTCTCAGTCTGGTACTTTGTATGAGTATTTTCCGGACGCCCCCAGGCCTGGTACATCCAAGGCTCCGCCCAAGCCATATGTGGATGGAGTCATTTGCTCTGTAAACCAGTCCCCTAAAAAATCATCGAACTCTGGGAAGCAAAAGTCTATTGCATCTAATGAAAACACTTCCCAGGGTGTGTTAAATTCTGGTAACACTTCCGAGGTCAATGTCGTCCAGTCCACCATGGCAGGCAAGGCCTCGAAAGGCAAGAAAAAGGAAAAGGGGAAAGGAAAGAATAAATCCGAGCAACCCAAGCAGGAATCCTCTAAACCTCCTGCCGAGGAAGGAGCTAAACGCAAACCTAAATATCCTTGCCTCATCTGCGAGGAAGATCACTACACTAAGGACTACCCTAGGTGGTCCGAAGTTATTCGTTTGTTGAAAGGTGCTCCTGGGGTCCCTGCGGTTCTGAAAGAACCCTTTCCCTCTCAGCAAACCTAGATGGTAGTTGATCCTTCTTCATCTTCTCCCTTCGGATCCCAGGTCTTCATGGGTGGGCTCTCGCTGCGGTTTGCGCTGTCCAACGCTTCTGTCACTACATTCTGTTGCGTACTACTACGGTGATTTCTGATTTTAACCCCATGACCTACATTCTTTCACGACAATTGCTGGGGGGCAAGTACTCAAAGTGGATCGTGATCCTCCAAGAGTTCGACTTGGAATTTACTACAGCCAAGTCCAAGAAATCACTCGTTTTCGCTGAACTTTTATGCTCCTTTCCATCCACCGCTACTTCCTCACAGATAGAGGAGTCAATTCCAGATGAAACTCTTTTCCTGATCAGCACCCTCGATCCATGGTATGGGGACATAATTGTCTATTTACAGACATCCTCCTTCCGCCTCGAGACGTCGAAAGACGCTCGTCGACGGGTTCGTCACCAAGCTCAGCCATATCGCATAGTTGGAGACACCCTGTATAGCCTTGGGGTTGATTCGGTTCTTCGTCGGTGTCTTACCTTCGAAGAAGCTGAAAGATTTCTAAATGAATGCCACTCTGGTGCTTGTGGCGATCACATGTCTGGATATGCCACCGCGCAAAAGATCCTTCGTGCTGGCTACTTCTGGCCTTCCGTTTTCAAGGACTGCATTCTTGCCGTCCGTTCATGTCATGAATGCTAGATTTACCAGCGGAAGATGCGTGCGCCTGCTGCCCCGCTCCACCCCGTTGTGACCGTAGGCCCCTTTGCTAAATGGGGCATCGATTATGTGACATGTAACCCTCGCTCAGTCGGGGGGCATGGTTACATCACCATTGCTGTTGATTACTTTACAAAATGGGCCGAGGCGATGCCCACATTGTCAGAAGACAGTCATATGGCAGCGCAGTTTCTTTTCAACCATGTTATCTCTCGGTTTGGAGTTCCACAAGCCATTGTTACTGATCACGGAAAACATTTCCGGAATCATATGATGGTCGAGTTGACAACCCAACTTGGACTTAGGCATGATAGTTCCTCTCCATACTATCCTCAGGCGAATGGTCAGGTTGAAGCCGTGAACAAAGTCTTGGTCACGATGCTTCAGAAAACTGTTGGCATGCACAAGTCCAATTGGCATTTGATTTTGTTCTCCGCGTTGTGGGCCTACCGGACCTCTGTGAAGGATGCCACCAGTTTCACCCCTTTTCAGCTAGTATATGGACTGGAGGCAACCCTTCCCATTGAGTGTGAGATTCCTTCACTCAAATTAGTTGTCGAGTTACTTCCCGAGACCACTCCTGTAGAAGAGCGACTTCTTTACCTGGAACGACTGGACGAGACACGTCATCTAGCCTCCCTCGCTATCGAAGCTCAAAAGAAGCGAGTGAAAACTCACTTCGATAACTCTGTTAATCCTCTCTCTTTCGTCGAAGGAGACTTGGTACTGCTCTACGATCAGGCTAATGATAAGCTAGGAGCAGGGAAACTCGAGCCAATGTGGCATGGGCCCTACATTGTAAAACGAGTTCTACAAAAAGGCGCCTATGAGCTGATCGATTATGAAGGCAATCCCTTGGACAGGCCCCGTAATGGACTGTATCTTAAGAAATATTACGCCTGAGTCCAGGCACTCTCTCATTTATTTTTTACATGCATATGCTTTTTTACAGTGTGTTTAGTGTGTGTGTGTGTTTATTTTATTTTTTTCTTAATGTGTCAGCGCGATAGCCACTTATTGTGTCTTTTGCTTCTGAACAGATGTCTGGATCACCTTACGTTGGCTTCACTGATGGTGCTTCCCGCAGTACTCGTAATCTGTCATCTGCGGCATGGGTGATCTACGATCCTCATGGTGAGTTGGTAGATATTCAAGGTGTGTGTCTAGGTTGTACAACAAACAATGTGGCTGAATATAGTGCTGTAATTGAATTATTAGCCGAGGCGATTAACCTCAGAATCTGCTCATTGGTTGTAAATTTAGATTCATAGCTTGTAGTCCACCAACTCAATGGACAATATTCCGTCATCGCATTTTAAGGTTGTATTAACGTGTTAAGTTATTGGAAAGAGATTTTGATTATATTACTTATCATCACATTCCAAGAAGACTTAATGTAGTAACTGATGCATTGGCTAATTATGTATTAGACAAACATTTGCGAAATATGTAAATCAACAAAACATGAGAAGCATAAGATACAATAAAACACCATGTATATATATATATCGTGTGGCGCACTAAGGCGCTCAAAAAATAAAGTGTACATTTCTGAAATAAAGTCGACGTCCTCAGTACATCTGAGACGTGTGTCTCTCAAAACAACAGTGGAAAATAAAACCTAGGCATCTACTGCGGTGGGTTATGCTCTCTGTAGCATGCCACCGCTCGTGCCACCCGCCTCAAAAGGCGGTGCATCCTGGGCTATACGCCCATTGTATGGATCTGTGCAGCTAGGGGGGCCTCCTCGATCCCCTGGTAATCTGGGACTCCTGCGAGTAAGCCCTCAAGATTGTGTACCACAGTCTCTGTCTGGTCGCCTCCTACAGGAGCCAAGGCCAAGATGGCAGCGCCTTGCCCCTCTCTCCGTGCCTCTCGGGCTAGGCCAAGGGGTCTCACAGGTCCCACGTCTGCATAGCATAGTATGTATTAGGACATGTACATGAAAAAATTCAAAAACATTATAAAGATGAAAAACCAAAAAGAGATCAAGTGTTTACCTCCATCGTCCCACTGCTCTCCCGCAGGCAATGGCATGTCAGGATCACCATGGAAGTCGATACCGGCATATGGCCAGTCCTCGACGAAGATAACCTGACAATCTGGCCACTCTCGGAAAAAGACGCCCCACAACACTGAGCGATCGCCACCTCCATGTGGCATGACCCGGGACCATTTGGTGGCCCTCGTCTCCCGTGGACTGTTAGGTGGATCTACCACCATGGTCTGCAGCCGAAGAGCCGGCACCCGCTCGAACATGAGCGGAAGAAAGAGCGATCTGTAGCCAAACTGCTTCGACTCTCCACGTCGGCAGTTACTCAATTGCCTCTTCATGCTGTTGGTCACAGTTGCTGCCCAGTTGAAAATCGTGGGCTGTAAGCACTCGAGAGCTAGTAACAGGTTGGCCTTTGAGGCCTCATGGTTGGCCAGACTGCCTGCTGCCCGCGTTACTAAAAAGAGTATAGTATGAAGGACTATGTCGCCATTGGGTCCAACACCCACTGATGGTATGCTTGCCTTCCCGCTCCGTGTCTTGACTGCCTGTGGGCACACCTGGGCCATGAGTTGGTCGAGCGTCTCGCCGCTAGGTCGCTGCCTCTCCAGGATGGGCATTGGGCCTCGCGAGGCAATCCAGTCAGAAAGTAGATGTCCGTGGATTCGAACTCTATGTCACGGCCTCGAATGGTGAATTTCCCATCCACTGGGTTCCAGGCTCTGATCAGAAGCTCTAGGAGGTCTGGCTGAGCCCTCAAGCGTGGAGTGAGGAAGAATTTGAGCAATCCGCATGCCTGCATTTCATTTCGGCATCCGACATCAGCAAAAGCGGCCACATCTTCATTATCATGGGCTCTCTCTTGCCATACAAAGGCCATTATGTCCTGCATGATCACCCAAAAGCATTAGGTTGCTTTCATTTGAAGATTGTCCATTTAATTTTTAAAAAATCAGTCTTTGCGGCGCTAGCGTGACTGTTTCTAAAACATCGCGCTGGAAATGGCGGCCTGTGTATTTTTCTCTGGGTCAGCGCGGAAGGACACGGGTTTTCTGCGCTGACCCGGAAAGTGGTGTGTGCTGGTAATATCGGTCAGTGTGGACCCGATGGGTGAATCCGCGCTGACCGAGAGCGCACCTACGCTCAAAAAATTTGGCCAAATGGCCAAATCCTATGGTGAAATTGCTTAAAATAGATTCAAAATGGAGTGTAGGGTGAGAGGTACCTACCTGGGATCAGCTGTCGGAAGATTGGCGTCTGGATGATGAAGAATTCGCTCCGTCAACTTTGTAGTTCTACAACGTTCTCCAAAGCTCAAATGGTAAAATGGTAAAAATGATTTTTTCACCCCCCTATTTATGGTAAAAATTTCTAAATTAACCTTATAAAAGTGGGTTTTGTCACCTTTATCATGAATTTAATCCTGATGTCAGTATATTATGCCTTGATGCATGTTTTACTATGCTTTTCGACATATCAAACGGGTTTACGCGGGTGTTTCTCTTGTGCAGATCTTCGGAATCAGTGAAGTCACGGTGGATTTATATACACTTGGTCCCAAAAATGTCGTCTTTAAGCTCTTTTCCGACATAAAACAAGAAAAGATAGCCAAGCCTCCTTTCAGCTCGTCAAAAGGAATGAGAGGCGGTCGCTTTTAAAGCTCTTTTTCGACTGTTTAAACCAACAAAGATTGTCGGGTGTTTGTCGTTTCGCACTTGTTATTGGTTCTAAAACGACGTGCTTCTAACCGCTTTTTTACTTTTTCGGGTCAAAGTCACTATTTACGAAAAGTACTCCTCGGTTGTAATGATCGGGCGGTTCTTTCGAGCATCGTTTTATACTTTTTCGGGCTCGAGAGACACAACTTTATGAAAAAGCACCCCCCTGGAGTTTTCTTTTCTGTTGTCTTTTCAAACTCTCTAAACATGAAAAGACGTCGAGTTCTTCCTTTGTCAGACTTGTTAAAACTTAATGACATCGGGCTCCGTCGAAATGATGCTCTTCAAGCATATGCTATCCCTGTCAAGCTTGTCATCCAAAAATAACTGGGGTACTTGCCAGAAATGGTGGGGGAAATAAAGAATCGTAATCGTCGTCATCGGCAGTATGTCGCTCTTGAACATGGCACTGTTTGCATTCGTGTCTGGGTGGGGACATCTCATCTCGCTTCACTTTTGCCTCCATGGGTTTGGGTTATCTTATTTGGCCGTTCATCTGCTCATTGCCTTTCATTACAACCTCTGATCATTTGACCCCAAATACTGCGAAATTCGTCATTGTGCCGCCGATATGTTCAAGAGAAGTTGGCCTCTGCAAGTATAACCTCCCTCTGATATTTTACACAAAACATATTGTCTCTTTCCGTCTCTTGTTGATGATGTGGGAAACATTATGGCCCACCTTTGACGAGGTCACTTCCTGTTGACTTCAGCTCATTATCCAGGCAAGTGACCTAGGGACTCCCTTCCGGTACCTTGGAGCCTGCATGCCTCAATGGTAGGTTCTTCGTGTTCGGTGCGAGGTTTTGATCATTGGCCTCCGATCGGATGATTCTACGGGTGTTTGACACCGGCTCATTTATTCGCACGCCGTGGATTGTACCTATAGTACCTTGAGGACCATCGTCATTATTGGTGTCCCCTCTCGCGTCTGTTAACAACTTTCATCATTGGTTGGTAATCAGACGATGTTCAAGCATGTTCGACTTCGACTCCTATATTCACATGTTTGAACTTGTACTTTGTTCGGGTTTGGATGGAGCACAAGACCCTGGTTCTAGTCCATTGTGGGCCAGGTTGTGATTTTGTGGATCATCATTACGTGACTCATTGATGGATGGTTGCACCCATACCTGAGTCTTTTAGGATGGCTGCGACCATACCTCTTATTATCATGGTCTCTTCAGCTGGGTGGCTACGTCCATACCACAGACCTTCTTCATATGACTTTTGGATGGCTGCGCCCATGCCTAGACTACATGTAATTGAAATATCAGTTGTATCTACCTACAGGTTCTTCCTGGTGGTGTTCTGGTCCAGCAGTCTTGTAAAGCATTTCACCCCTCCCACTCTCTCGGGCTTCATCCTTTAGGGGGCATCTGTTACACAGTAAAATGTCACTGTCACCTTGTCAGTCTCCCTACTGTGTCATGAAATCAATCCATCATGCTCATGCTCTCTGAAACGGCCCAAAAACCCTCTTTGCCTAAGTTCATTGGATCATCGCGACTATTATTAAAATAACCGCGCTGACTGGCGGATGATAGTGTAACTGGTGCGCTGCCAGCACGGAAGCACACGGGTTTTCCGCGCTGGTCGAATTTCATAATAGCGCACCCTCCACTTGTATTATATCGCGCTGACCAGACCTCTTCTGTAATTGAGATGCGATGCCAGCGCGCCAGCCCAGTTTTGCACCCACGCTAATCCTGTTTGGGTGAGTTTGTTCTAACAGCCAGCCTTCCAGATGACTCCAGATTTGGTTGTTAGCTTTGTAAAGGTTGCCATCCTTTCTCTGGCATGTCTGCTCGCCTGGTCACCCACTTCTCTTGGGGGTAAGCTCATCCTTTCACTATTCATGGAGCCTCCTTCTCCTATATAAGCCTCCACCATTTCCATGAGCAGCTAGTTTTTGGACATATAGACTTTGACATAGAGGAATTCATAGTGAATTAGTGCTGCTCTTTGTAGGCATTTGGTGTGTTGTGTGTGAGGATTACTTTAGAGCTTAAGGAAGGTTATGAGTTTGTTGCCTTGTGTGAGAGAGAGACCTCTTTGACTTGGGAGATCTACCTTCAAAGGTGAATGCTGATGAGACATGTTGGCTGGACCCTCTAGAGAAGGACTCAGTGTCAGAACTTTGGTTGTACCTTACTCTATTTTTGATTAATAAAAGATAGATGGCTACTATTATGGTTCCATTCTCATTTGTCTTATGAATGATTAATGTGAATTACATCCTTTCTGACTGATGTATGGTTGTTTTTAGTATATTTTATGCTTGCGTTTGTCTTCTCTTTGCTTGTGCAGGTGTCCGCCCACGAGGATAGTGGAGGATTGTGATCGGCTGGAGTGAAGGAGCGAGAGTGGCATCTCTTCGTCAAACAAGCACTGGAATCCAAGTAGGTGTTCTTTACCCACTTGTTAATTGCAACTAGGAACTTGTTGAGTAGCATTGATTGATTGTTGCTAGACCCCTTTTGGGCTAGTAGGGATCGCCTCTATCCATAGAGGGGATTTACCTCTCCAACAGGACAACAACAATAGTATGCTCAGATGTAAAGGAAAAGATCTAAAATCTTTATCAAACCTAGGACTTGTAAGAACAGGAGTTTTTGTCAAAGCTATCTTGATCTCCTCAAAGGCTTGTTTGGCCTCTATTGTCCATTTGACTTTAGAATCTTTCTTGAGCATATTATTCAGTAATCTTATTAGCTCAGCCAAGTTGGGAATGAATCTTCTCAATAAATTGATCTTGCATAAAAAAGCTTGTGATCCTTTGATGTTTCTTGGATGAGGGACTTGGAGGATAGCTTGAATTTTGTCTGGGTCTATTCTTATTCCATCTTTTGAAATGATATGACCTAGGAGCTTGCCTTCTTCTAGGCCAAACAAGGACTTCTTTGGGTTTAAGGATATGACATATTTTCTGCAAATTAGGAACACTTGTCTTAAATGTTTTAAATGTTCTTGGTCTGATTTTGAGAAAGCAGTGAGATCATCGAGGTATATGACTAAAAAATCATGGATCTCCTTAGCAAAGGCTATGTCCGTTGCCCTCTGAAATGTGGCTCGTGCATTCTTGAGTCCAAAAGGCATTTTTACATATTTAAAAGTTCCCCATGGTGTTGTAAAGGTTGTTTTGTCCTGGTCATATGGGTGAACTAAGATCTGATTAAATCCTGAGAAACCATCTAATAGGGAAATCCTTGAAGCCCCCACTACCCTTTGTAGGATATAATCCATTTTTGGTAAGGATTAGTGGTCTTTGAGAAAGACCTTGTTCAAATTTCTCAAGTCAACACAAAGTCTTATCTCTCCAGTTTTCTTTCTAGTGGGTACTAGATTTGAAATCCATTCAGAAAATCTGATAGGTGTGATGATTCTGGCTTCAAACATTCGTTTTACTTCTTTTTCCATCAATGGAAGGAGGATTGGATTAATCCTCCTCAGCTTTTGTTTAAAAGGTTTCTGATTTTCTTTCAAGGGTATAGTATGTTGAATGACTGAAGTATCATAGGACTTGAGATCCTCATAGCTCCAAGCAAACACATCTTGGAACTCTTTAAACAACTCGATGTATTTCAGTTTGTTGTTAGGAGGTAATTTTTTAGAAAGTTTTATCATTTTAGGATTTTCTATGGTCCCAATGTTACATTCCTCAATTTTTACATTTAAGGGTTGCATTTTTGGCTTTCTAGGAATGTCATTTGAATCAAAAATATCTTCTAAGGGAGTTAAACCTGTGGGCAAGAAATTATCCTTTAGTTCGATTACTTCAGATTCTTCCTCAATCATTTCACCAAAATCTATTTGTTTTAGCTTTTGTAAGTTTGCACAGTCAAAGATTGTTGGATGCAAAATCAGATTTGCTGTATTCACTGATATACTTGGCTCAACTTTGTCAACTTGTTGTTGATCATCAATAGTGCTTGTGTCTATATTTATATTTGAGAATTCTTCTTTCATTGTCAATAAATTATTTATTTGGGTGTCATTCTCAAATACTTGCCAATTTTTTACATTATCTGGAACAACAGGCCTGTGTTTGATCTCAGCAGTGAAGTGGTGATTGGGCTCAAAAGGAAGTTTACAAGTGCTGGCAAAAGTTGCGAAACTATGGGCGTTTAGGTTATGACTTCTTGGAATTTTAGTGAGCTGAAATTCTAAGAAGTTGTTAAGTAATTCAGTTGCAGCCCCCCTGTAAGACCTTAGCCTGATATCATTTGTGACAAAATTTCCCTTCATCTGTTGTATAATCAAATCCGAGTCCCCTAGAATTGAAATCTTAGTTGCCCCTAGACTTCTAATTTGTTTGAGACCCAATAGAAGGGCTTCATATTCAGCCATGTTGTTTGTACATCTGAAATTTAGCCTATATGCATGACCTTGTGCATGGTCATTTTTCATATTGTGTATCCAAACACCTACCCCTACTCCTAATTTGTTTACTGACCCATCAAACTCTAAGTACCATAAGATTTCTTGGTCATGAATAGCATTAATAGTTTTGCAAGCTTGTTCAGTAAGCAGGTTTGGCTTTTGTAACTCATGTGATATGTCATTTTGCTTTGTTGAATCAATCACACGAAAACCTTTTTTATCTAAAGCACTTGATTGTTCATTCATGCTTTCTGTTTGTGTTGTTCTTAGGAGTTTGACATCAGTTTTAGGACACATGTGAGCATTGTATAAGATAAATGAATCCATGCCATAGTGAATGGAATAGATGGGGAAGTTTTGTGGCTTTTCTTGACTGCTAACCACATATTTCATCAATGTTTCTTGGTATAATATCTTTGGCTTGCCAAAGACTGAAATTGTGGCATAGGACATGTCCAGCTGCAAAGATCCTTGGAGTTTAGCACCCCAAGATCTGGACAAAAGCATACCATACTTAGGTGGAATGTCAGCTACCACCACATCCATCAAGATTGTCTTAGCTGGATATTGGACTAAAGAAACACATAGATCTTTGATTAGGCCTAGGCACCTGACCTGACTGGAATCAAATGAAAACAAGTCCTTATAAGGTCTGGTGATGTCTAGATCTAGCTTTTCCATCACAGACTTAGGCATCAGATTATGGGAAGCTCCTCAGTCAAACATTGCATTATGTAACAGTTTGTCATGAATTTTTAAGCTCACATAGAATGGGGGAACTCCTCCATCTATTGGTTTTCCATTGACTTCTGGACCAAAAATTAGTTCTGGTTGATCATCCAAAACATTGACTGCATCCCTATTCTCTGATATTTGCGGAAGAGGGGTCCTGACTTATTGAGAGCGTAAGAGATTGTTCCTTCAGAGAAGCATGTAAGACCTCTGATTTAGGTTTTCTCATTTAGATTTCCCCCCTCTCCATTTCTACTATTTGGATAAGCTTGAACACACAAAGAAGAAAACTTAGTATAGGAATGAGTTTTCCCAGACTGAACACGGGTTCATGGTTTGACCAAAACTTTCCTTATAGATGGATCCTATTTTCCATCAAGTCATCATCAACCAGAAGTTAAAACCAAGCACAAAGAAGACAAGCAAAGGAGTGGCCAAGTGCTCCAGTGTCACAAGAATCTTTGAACTTCAACCACATACAAATTTAGAAGCCAGAATACAGTGTGGGAAAACACTTATTTAGGTAGGGAAAATACATGGAAAAATCAACAAAAAAGGGAAAAAAAGAAGACAGGAAAGGAGTACACAAAAAAACTAAAAGACAAGAAAGAAAAATGGTTAAATCAAACATGATGTAAAATTGGAATAAGAAAACCATGACAGACTACAAGTGATAAACAAGTGCAAGGAAAGGAAAATTCAGATACAACTAATCCTACTCCTATTGTAATAGCTAAACAGTTAGGATTATGTGAAATAAAATTTCTATTGAAGCCACCATAGTCATTCCTGACGTACATCCACAAATATACAAAAAATTAAAACAAATAAAAATTAGTGTGCAATAGAAAATACAAAAACTTGAAAAATGTGCACGCTGGAAGGAAGGTCTTGCCTAGGGTAGAAAGATGTGTCAAAACCACCCAATACACATGCTTACCTTGATGATGGATATCATTTCTAAATAAAACTTAGAATATTCTTATGAGTGTGTCTTCACCTACACCGAGCTTCTTAGCAAGCGTAAGGAAGGATTGAAGCTTGTTACTTGTAACATGGCTTGCCAAGTAATATTTTTCTAGCCATTGGGTGATTGGATCATAAAATTCATGATAGTTTTTTCAACAACCTCGTGATCTATGAAAGGGTCAAATTTTGATTTGACAGATGAGATCATGATGGAAATCTTGTAAGGAAAAATAAGTTTGATCATTCTCAATAGTCATGCCAAGATAGTGAGGACCTACCATCAATGCAGGCTGCAATGTTTCACTTGCTTGACACAAATCTGAGGAGAGATGTTAAAAAATGAAGATCGGAGTGCGTGAAACAATTTTCATTAGATGTGTTGTTGGGAAAATGATAAGATGAATGATATTCACACAATATAGAGGAATTATCAGATGACCTGGTTGAGATATAAGATACCTAGTTTGAAATGAACAAAGAAAAATTCATTCGAACAATCTTGCAAATGCTCTAAACAATGAAACCAATTTTATTGTGAGATAGACATGATAGATTGCCTTCCTGCTACTCGTGAAAAATTGTGCAGGCATCAAAGTCATCAAAATAATTTAAAAAATATGCTAGCATCGTGAATGTATGAGACCACTTGAGTCGTGGTGAATAGAGAGGAACTTTATTCATGTGATCACCCAGGGAGATTTTTGGTGTGATGAGCGGATATATTTGCAATAGAAGGTTACAAGAAGACCAAGGAGATGATTATGAAAGGGAATATTCGATAAGTATGATTTCAATAAAATATGGTCTTTGAGATGATCAACTTCACAATTCCATGATTTATGAGAGGTGGAGATTCCCATCCCAAGTTTGACACAAGATATGTGCATGAAGACAAATGCATTGTGACTTATTTTTGAATTACATCATAAGTGAAAATTTGAAAATTTGAGAGATCACATCCGGAATGCCAAACATCTTTTACACCTGTATTCACATCAAGTGCAACCATGTAGATAAATAAATTGTGCATGAGAAACTAGATCTGATTGGGTTATGGGGGCTTATTAGAGTCGCAAGGACCTGACATAACCATCAATAGACGTTGAACTACCTCCCACACCCATTCTTCCACAAAATTTACTACAAGAATCCCATAAGGAAAATGGGAGACCTCACCATACACTTCACCAATTGAACCAATCAAAGAGGTATTAACATAGGTACTCTTTTTTCCTCTAACATCCCTCAAATTACACACCAGAAAAATCCCATGGTGCATGATTAATGAACACAACATTTAATTCATCATCTCTTAACATCAATTGTTTCATTAGATTGCAATGTCACAAATATTTTATACCAACAACACAATGCATTTACAACACCTATCTGACAGCACAGTATACCAAAAGTGAGAAACACAACCCAACATTCAAACTAATATCGTATCCTCTACACACATTAGCCATAACTATCCAACATTATGAAGTTGCAACTTCATACACACATAAAAATATATTTAGCCCCAAATAAATTTGAATAAGGAATAGATCTTGACCCTAAGGCGTACAACTACCACATTTCACAATATACTCATATTCTTAATAGGTGCATACAAAGAAACTCATTAATAAAAGATAGACAGAGAAAACTACAAATGCAAAGGCACATAAACAAATTTTCTCATTAATCACATTCAACATACATTAAATTGGCCATATCTACAATGTGGGCATGTGTAGCCTAAGCCTCTCATCCTTTTCCTCTTCTCCTAGTGTTGGAGCTTCTTCTCTCTTCTTCTAATACACCTCTTCTCTGTTGCACACTCTTCTTCTCAAACCCTCGTGTCTTATAAATAAATCTAACATGGATAACCAAGAGTCACAAGTGATGATTGATTTTTCCTTCTCACAAGATAAGAAAACATGAAGATACATTTACATTAGAAAATATTTCCTCCAACCTATTCTAACAACAAATTCTCTTCCTAATGTAAATATCTACAAAAACATTTAAAATCTATCCCAACATCACCATGTGACCATCCCATCACATTAGGAAGCTCTGGTCTAGTCTTCATCGAACTTTGTGCTCCATCTATGCACTTGCATCACTTATTTATTACACTTTGCTAGAATATGGACACCAAGTTTAAGATATCTACAACATTCCATCCAACGAAACATGGGTATATGGGAGTATTCAATAGAATTTTTCTATAACATTTGATGGGTTGCAAAAATAAGTGTATAAATTCTTGACCTGTAGAATTGATATGTATTCAACACTCTCACAACATAGTAGTCTGCACTTCTACGAGTAAATTCCATTTTCAAACCATTTTTGGGTATTTGTCACCTTTTCTATTTGATGTTGTATATGAAAAATAGAGTTGAGTTATGAAATAAATCAAAAGAGAAGCATTGAGAATAAACTAGTTGTTTTAGAAGGCCAAGTAGGTTTGTTTTTATGTATAATAGATGTTGAAGAAGTCATGGGAAAAGTATAAGGCAAAACATGGTTAACATCAACTAATAAGTCATTTAAAGGGGGAGATAAATTTTAGTTATAATTAAACAGGGAAATCCTACTTGGTCCTTGCAGAAGATCAAGTCTTTCCCATATGGTTATTTTGAGGTATTATAAAAGATGAAAGATAATGCCTGTATACACAATCTATCACCATATATGCATAGTTACTCACTCGTGAATATGGAGAAGTTGAAGCTCTATAATAATTCTACATTTAATCAGGAGGAGGATAAGATTCTACCCACAATAAAGGAATTGGTAATAGATTCTTAGGTGGAGTTAGTAAAATACACAATTTTGTACAAGACTTCTAGAAACATAAGGTGGGCACAAGATCAAAAAATTGAAAAGAAAAATTCTAGGGAAAAAGAATGGCACTCTAGGGAGAAGGTAGGGGAATAATTTACTCACCTCATTCAATAAATATTTTTGGAGAAAAAGCCTCCCTAAATGGGAACATATAATCTATATTGGGCCATCATATAATTTGTCACCTATCTTGGTACTTTCTAGCTAGAATATTTGGAAAAACTATTATGTAATGCTGATTTTAGTGGTAAGTTGTAGTTTGGAAGATTTGGGTCCTGAACCTTTGTGATCCATTTTTAGGCATAAGATGGTTTTTCTTTGGGTTTCAATATTGATTTGTTTTCACACACACTTTTTCATTAAACCACATTTTGGCACATTTCCAAAAGTGTGAAAGGTGGATCAATCGAAGCTCATCTAGTAACTTTACGCCTCCTGCAATTTAACCTATTATTTTTACTTCCATTGTGTGGATAAATTCCACATCATCTCCCATTACTAAGACATGTGGGGAACTTAGCCATGTATGTACTTTCAACTATAGTCTAGAAGTTCCAAAAAATTATTGCTAAATGAAGGTGGAGGAAGTCAAAATCCTACCCCTAGGTTATTATTTGACTATGTTAAATATGGGGATCCTAAGAAGAAAATGGGTACCATTATTTAACATTATTCCATCTTCCATAACTGATAAAAACATCTAAGAATGGTATTTTGTGAGCATAATAAACAAGGAGGAGGATTTTATAGGACCCATTTAGGTCACAATGTTAAAGGTAACTCCATAGCAAGTGCCCATTCCTTCGTGTGTTTATTTTTATAATGGAAGTAAAGAGAATAGAGCATGGGCCTCACATTCTAACTAGGTTTCCTACTAAATTGGGGTTTTTAGGATAATTTTTTTGTTCATTTTAATGGATTGTACAGCTATGTGTTAGTTTGTTTCGTTTCTTATTTTCATTATGTCATAAATTTGAGTAAAGCTAAAGGTTAATTAATATAAGATCTATGTAAATTAGCCTTCACAATCCATTATTTCATAATATTATAAGATCTATTATGATGAACTATTCCATTGGAATATCCATCTTAGTTAATGGACCATATTGGTATCAGAGAAGTTTTTTTTGGAGTATTTATGAAAAATTGCAAGATCTAGGAAGTGGCTTAGGAAAAAATTCATTAAACCTAATATATGGTGAATTATTATATTCATAACAACCATAGACATGAAACAAAAGAGAGATTGTTTATGTTGGAAAAATAAGTCACTAAAATCTCTCGCAATATGGCCCCCCTATGGTAGCTCTATTAAGAAATTTTATACCTTTCAGGGATGTAACATGCTATCATTTAGAGATTTGATTATAAGTGAAACCGGGAGAAAATGAAGACTAAGAAAAGGAGTAGAGGAAAGAACCTAAGAAAGAGTAGCTAATTTATAGTTCCATTACCCCTTCTTATTCCTTATTTAAATTGTAAGAAAAAGTGGATATCAAGCCACAACAGATTGAGATGATTTAGTAAGTTTGTGTCATTATTTGCAATAGTTATAGGTTTACTTTAGTGTTTAACATATTTAAGAAGAGAAGGATAATTTAGCTGAAAAACTAAAATTAGTTATCCATGCATTAGTCTACTAGGAAGGTCACTTGGAGATAGTTGGGTTTATTTCTCAGTAACTAAGTGGAATGATTTTAAACATTCATTAAGTCCTAGTTCTACACTATTGGGTATGTGGAACACTAATGCATCCATTGGCTCTACCTCAAGCAAAGGTAGTGGTAGATTGTGCAAGAGTAAACTATGAAATGCAATAAGTTGGATATCTTACTAGCTATCTCTCGTGAGAACACGTATGTACTCCTCAAGTATCTGGTAGGTTGACATAGTTATCTATGAAATAAATTTATGCTCTTCAACCCCAAGATAGTTGAAAATGCATTTGTGTAAGCACACTATATAGATAATATAGGCCATAACAAAGGATTCTCAAGTGGTTCCAAGAGGAAATATTATGAAGACACATCCAAGTAGGGAAACGAGAAGTGGAAAGAGAAATACAAATAGATGACAACTACTACACTTTAGTGCAAGGATGTATGCAAAAATTGCATCCATTGCAATATTGATTCTCACACTAATTTTTTTTTTGGAAAATACATACAAATTTGAACTATAAGAAGGATGCCAAGAAAAAGGACCTTCTAGCCATGGATTCAAGTAATCAAATATAAAGTGCTTAGATGTGTATGAGAATATTTCCCAAAGTTTAGTGCAAGATGAGGTGATATAAGTAGCCTTCATTTCTAACAACTTAATGACATGGAAAAAATTTCCATTAGATAAAGGTATAGGTCAAGGAGACCACCAAAGTAGATTCTATATTTGATTCAGTACATAGGAAAATTCTATATCATCTAATCTATTCAACAATATTGAATTGTAAGTTAATGATCATCCAAGCCCTTGCAAATTAGGGTGGTTGAACAAGGATGCATAATTCAAGGTCATCAAACAATGCAAGATGATTTTTTTTTTAGTGTACATTTTGTTAATGAAGTGAAATTACATACAGTACTTCTTAATGTATGTGGTGCAGTGGTTGGAAGTTCCTACATGTATAAAAGGGATACAATATTCATGTTGGGAGAAAACAGACATTGCTTGGTTAAGAAGGGGAAGCCATACATCATGAATGAGAAGAAATGTAATTCAAACATCTCACTTTTAAGTTTCAACCAAGTTTAAAATAGGTCTAGATACAAACAAGTACCAACCTTTTAGGTCCCTATACGGCTAGTGTAGCCCCTTATTATTATTAGTGCAACCCCCTTATTGTATTATTTTGCCCATGTAGTCCCCATTTTGTTATTATTATACCCCATAGAAGCCTAGTATTGTTATTTTTGTGCCCCTTCAATATCATTGTTATGTAGGTTCTAATTATATTGGGACCCCTTAGAATCCTATATATAGAAAGGAGGTATTGTCATTTGTATCATCCAAGAATTGTTCATTTGCTTAATGTAAAGGAATATTCCCCCTCAAATACTCTGATTTTGAAGGTGTTGATCTATCTTTTCTATCTTTTTGTAAATTGGTTTCATAACATTTGGTATCAAAGCTTTTGATTCTAGTGTTTCACCGCTCCAAACAAGTCATCGTGGAATTTTCACTATAACGTTTTCTATACAACTTTTCAGAAGCTAAAAACAAAACCCGTTTGAGCTGAAATTGATCAGAACCTTAGGTCTGAATTTCAGATCTTGTCTTGCTATATTTACGAAGATATGATCCAAGGAAGTTAGGTTTTGTTCAGGCTCCTAACTTACATCTCAAACAGGTGACCTTGGGAAAATCATCATAATTCTCTCTCTAAGCATATAATTCAAATTTCGTAAAAAGTGAAAGTAATCAGATGGACTTTAGTTTGTTGGGTATCATTTGAATAACCTAAGGTTGAACCAATGACACATGGCACTTCATACAAGTTCACTATATGAAAAATTTGTATAATCAAGTCATCTTGGGAGATTAGGCATAACGCTTTCTTGGAGAATCCAATTTTGATTAGACTGGTGGAATGAGAAACAGGACTCAGAGGGCTACCACAGTTCGCAATTTCAAAACTTAAAGATTTGAAATTACAAAGTGACAGCCATTTCAAGATCGAGCTCCTAAAATCAAGAAAAAACGATATGAGGAAGTTTGATGGCAAGGATCTGGTAAATTTGATACTACAGATGGAGCAATATTTTGATCTACATGAGGTGAGACTGTTACAAAAGGTACGTATTGCATATTTATATTTATAACCAAATAAATCTTTATGGTATAAAGAGGTTTGTTCTCGTAAACCACTTGTCACATGGTTAATTTTCATTGGAGGAAATGGTAGTGCGTTATGAAGATACAAAGAGAAACACCTTCTTTAGCCAATTGATAAATCTCAAACAAAAGGGTTCAATGGAAGAGCACATTGAGGACTTCCAAAAATTGAATATAAGGGTAAATAATATTCCAGAGAAGCAGAGGATTGATGTCTTCATAGGGACTTTAAAGGAAATCATTCAACATGAGGTTCTTCTTTGGGAACCTGATCCATTAGAGAAGGCATTCAGGTTGGCAAGACAAATTGAAAGAAAAATTATGGCAACATGAAATCCAACCACTCCCAATTATAAAGATGGAAGCATTGTTGCTTGTAGCCTTCCACAACCTACAAGGTTGACACCACAACAATTGGAAAAAAAAAGGAGAAAATGACCTTTGTTGCAGTTGTGATAGAAAATACACTAAAGGTCATAAGTGTGCTGAGAAGAAATTATTTTACATTGATTGTGAAGAGGAGGAAGAAAAGAATTAAGAAACATCAAAAGAAGAGGATATACACTAGAAACCAACCCGAGAGAAATAATAAATGAATCCGTCCATATTTTGTAATGCATTGGCAGGAATTACCACTCCCCAAACTCTCAATATGGAAAGACATGTCAAGAAGAAAAAGGTTCAAGAAGTGAAATATCACATTGAGAATGAAGAAATGAATCCAACCATATCTTGTAATGCATTGGAAGGAATTAGCAATCCTAAAACTCTCAAGATAGAAGCGCACATCAAGAATCAACAACAAATTCTTCGGCTTTTAAAGGACAACCCACTTTGGTGCAGAATTGAATAAAACAACAGGAATATCAACATCACAATGAAAGAAGTTTTGATGTAGGCAATTGGGTATTTTTACGGCTACGACGATACAAACAAATGTCCCGCAAGCAAGCTAAGAAGGATAACAAATTATCACCAAATTACTATGGTACTTACAAGGTGATGCAAAAGATTGGTACTATGGCATACAAATTGGAGCTTCCTGCATCTTCCCAAGTTCCCCTAGCTTTCCATGTTTCATGCTTAAAGAAGGCTATAGATGACAAGTTCCCAGTTCAAACAATATTGCTAGAACTTGACAAGGAAGGAAAAATCATAGTGGAACCTGAAGAAGTCATGGAAAGAAGAACCCAAGAACTACGAAATCGATCAATTTCAGAGTATCTCATCAAGTGGAAGAACTTTACTACTGAAGATTCCAGATGGGAGGAGGAGGATTTTATAAATAAGCATCAAGAACTACTCAAGCATTGAGGACAACAATTTTTGAAGGAGAGGGGCATGTTAGGTCCCTATACTACTAATGTGGCCCCTTATTATTATTAGTGCAACCCCCTTATTATGTTTCTTTTCCCATGTAGTCCCCATGTTGTTATTATTGTGCTCCATAGAAGCCCAATATTTTTATTGTTATGTCCCTACAATATTACTATTATGTAGGCTTTGATTATATTGGGACACCTTAGACTCCTATATATAGAAAGGAGGTCTTGTCATTTGTATCATCCAAGAATTTTTCATTTGTGTAATGTAAAGGAAGTTTCCCCCTCAAAGACGCTGATCTTCAAGGTGTTGATCTATCTTTCATATCTTTTTGTGAGCTGGTTTTATAACACAACCAAATATACTAGTTTTTATTACCATCATAAAATTCAATTTAGCAGTGATATTTTGCATGAGAGGACAAATACCTCGCAATTGTTTGAGCGAGAAGCTTTTGATTTGTTTGGTTAACATTATCTCAAAACTAATTTTTTTACAATTACATTTGCAATTGATTTTGAGAAGGCTTCAAATTACAAAAAAATCAATTTCAACTACTAAAACTGCAGTTTCAACAATTTGAATCCTTTTCAACAATAATTGCAAAAGTAATTGTTTCATAAATTGCAATATTTGATCATCAAATTTACAATAAATTAACTAATGAAATTGTTGAAATTACAATTTTTGGTCACTAAAATTACACTTTCTGATTAAAAAATATTACAAATTTTTGTATCCTCAAATACAGGTCTTTCATGATTTAGTTGCAACATTGATTACAATACTAGCAATCAATCGATTGTTGAAATTGAAATTTCTGTTATTCCTAAATTGTAGTTGTTTATGATTGAAATGGAAATATCAAAATCAAATACCACAACTTAAGGATTATAGAAATTGTAATATTTATGGGAAATTACAATTTTTGGTATCTAAGCAATTGATGGATTGTAATTTTTGCAGTGATATATTGCAATTTATGTAATTATAAATAATGATTTTAGCAATAAAAATACTTCAATTTGATCAATTGAAAATTGACATTTTCAATAATGATATGGTTGAGGAGAAATATGCAATTACAAAAATGATTGGAAATAAATTGCATTGTTTTAAAAGTACAATGTCCAAAATACTTCC
This sequence comes from Pinus taeda, assembly GCA_000404065.3. Lineage (NCBI taxonomy): Eukaryota > Viridiplantae > Streptophyta > Pinopsida > Pinales > Pinaceae > Pinus > Pinus taeda. The sequence goes on along the minus strand of APFE030573996.1, from coordinate 192,575 downwards.
TCTTCCTAAGTTCTTGTGATTCATAAATCATGTTATTCATATTTTCTTGGTTATAGTTTCTTTTTCGTTGTTTCTATTTATTGTAGTTCCTTCAACAAGGATCCTACTAGTCATAATTCTTATCATAATTTTGATCGACGTTCAAAGCTTATCTATAAATTTTCTTTATTAGAATCGACGACAATACTAAGAGGGGGTTGAATTAGTATTGTAGGAAGTTTTTCTTTCACCATTAAAGATTACTAGGACACCAATAAATACTTTAGCTACAATTCATTCAACATCACAAGAATTAAAGCAAGGAGCAAAAATAGAACACCAGGCTTCTACTTATTATTACAAAGGTCTCTGGCTACAACCAGAAGGAATCTACTACTCTCTAATTTATTAGCTACAACTGAAAGGAGAAACAACCCCTAGTTTATTAGCTAAAATTTAAAGGAGCTCCAACACCTAATTATTTACTAGCCATTAACAGAAGGAGCTACAACCCCTTATCTGTAAGTTGCTACTTGCTTCACCTCCTTGATTCATATTTCATTCCATTTTCTAAATCAAATCATGAAGGACACTTCCTTTCATAAAACAAATAATTACTAACCTCAATTACTTGCCCCAAACATGATAAAATCACCATTAGAAATCGTTGATTAATGATCAAACAACCATACACATATCATGTTTTTTCACACATGCATTCTTTTTGTAAATGCACTTATGCTTATATATAATTTGAGCTAGTAATTTTAGTTATTGAATGTTTATTTAACTTCATCTCTTTTTCTTGCATGAATCTTTATTTTTGCTTATCTACCACACCTTTCAAGTCTTCTAAATGTGATATTTATTTATTATAACTCTTCTACACTAACTCTATAAGAAAACCCAAGCCAAATTGTCTAGATTTGCAATTCTAAAATTTTTACAAGTTTTAGTAGAATTTTTCTAAATTTGGTAGCACACCATATTTGGAAAAAATTGCGAAATATACTGCCAACTCTTTCCATGTTTCCGTCAAAAATTCTTTGACTGCTACTTTCCTGCATTAACTGCTATATATCCTTTCAAATAATAATTTCACCATATGCCCTGGAGTTGTAACCAAGCTACTATTAAGTCAAGGGTTGAATGGGGTCATAGCTCTACCACTTTTTCGTTTCTTTGCTGACTCCTTGACTTTGGACTAGAAACTTTAACATTGACCCTAGCACAAATTTCAACATAGGCCAATAGCATGGAGGAGGTCAGCCTATATTTCCTACTGTGTGTGGGTAACTGCCTCCGAGTGCCTAGAGACTCAACTAATCTAGTGTCGTGACCTCTGATTTTATTTCTTTATATTTCTACAAAAACCAATTACATAGAAAAACTTCACCATACAAGACCTCTAGTATGATTGCCACATCATCATTCTGGCAGCATCATTACATCATTTGTGCCACATGGAAACTTCTCACTGGTGTCATGTCTCACTTGGATTTGGCCCACTTAGACACCTAAAAATGTCGAAAACACATTCCAAGTGTCACACCCTGTTAAGTGCCACATAATAGCTGACATCATCATCCACCTATGTCTCCACCTATCGTCCACATCACCTTTATCAAACAATAAAATAATAACATGTGTTATCCTTTGTATGGCTGAAAAAATGTCCTAGACCTTGGTTTCTATATGAATTTTATTTATAAAGTTAAGGTGTCAAAACAGGTTACGGGTCGATGAACAAAGTGAGTTCCTGGTTGCACACCTATAGTAGCTCCTAACAACCAACTATTTTTAAGGCCTAAGTCCCAAATTCCAACTACTATGTTGAGTTTGGAAAAATGCCAAAACTAACTCCAACTATGACCATCACCATATCTTTAGCTGCAACCTTTGATTTTGGGGCTTGTCACCTTTGACTAACAATAAATTCTAATCCAAGAAGGTATTTTAAAACTTCCATATACCACTGTTGAGTCCCAATTTTGCTCATTTCTCATGGTGTTTCTGAGGTCTTAACCCCTTTATTTTGAACCTTTCTTAATCCTTGAACACCCTCTTTTACCATCTTTTATGTATTTTGACCAAGAAGGTGTTGTGAACTTGAACGTATGCAAAATATTTTAAAATGTATCATTTTACTTTAATTCCTAAATATTTTCGAAGTTAAAACGTTATCTAATCAAATCACCTACAATGTCAAAGGAGTTGACCACATCTTGTGCAGATCAACCACTTTCATAAGCGATTCTGAGATTCCTGAAGCTACTCCACAATTTCCTGCAAGTTCATCGATTTCTTGTAGATGCGGAGATTTCCTATAACTACCCCAGTTTCCTACAACGATTTCCATGGTTGAGCATGTTCTGTTCACCCTCGAGGAGAACGAAGGCATGGGTTTTTCTTGAGAAAGTCACTAATATCGATGTTGTCCTATTGGTCACCTCAGAATTGCCATTGAAACCACCAAGACCTTCATTCCTTTTTTAGATGGTTGTATTAAGAGGTGGTTCTAGCAGCTCCATAAAATCTGTTCGATCCATGCTTTCAGTCATGGATCGAACTCATCATGTTCGTTAGATATTGTTAGCTAGCTGTTGTAGGATGTTATATTTTCTAATTTGAGGTATATTATGCCCATGTATTTGTATAAAAGGCCTTTATGTTTATTAGGGGAGGATCGAGAGGATCTGAAGAGAAGAAGGACAGACTAAATATATTAGGCCTATATTACTGCATATTTTTCATATTGATATAATACTTGACTTTTTGTTGAATTTCATTGAGCAACTCCTTTTGTAGTTGAAGGGGTTGTGAGTAAGGGAGGGCCCCCTTTACTCACAACTCCTGTAGCTACAAATTTGTTTTATTTCCATTTATTCTTTTCATGCATTACTATAATTAGTACACAGTTTGCAGTTCTCTTTTCTAATTTGTAGCAGCTTGTGAATGATGGTTAAATGTGAGCTTAGTTTATCAATGATTTGGAATTCTTGAATAGGCTTTCATTTCTATTATGCAATGTGTGAGTTGAGTTGATTGCTATTGTTTCGGTTTGTATCAACATCAGCAGTCCTAGATGTTGTAGAGATATGAATTATCTACTCTATAGCCTTTGCTGCTAAATATTGATGAGGAAAAGAGTTTTTGAAGATGTGTGTGTGTGTGTGATTTTATTTAGAACAACACTTATAGTATTAGCCTACATATATTTTGTGCAACATCTCACAAGCTTACCTACATGTGGTTGATAATTTATGTCTGTCAAATTATAAGTCTATAATTTTCCCAAACATTTTGTTGTTGTTGCCAAGGAGGTGCTAAGGGATGATACTGGAGGTGTTTTAGTATGATTTCTTTTGTTTAAGTTTTTTAGGATTGGGAGAGACGAAGTGGTATTATGTGGGGTAAGGCCTACCCACCTACAGAGATCAGAATTCACCAAAGCCATGTCCTAATTGTTTGGTTAGTAGAAATTTTTAGATTTTCCTCTTAATATAAGAATAGGGTCCAATATTTTCAAATATTTTTAGTGGTGGTGTGAGCACCACTTTGTTCACTAATAAACTAGTAAAGAAGACGAAGTTTGTAAAAGAACAAGGCAAAGGAGATAGAGGAGTCCAACAAGGGGTTACAACTCTGAGAAGGGTTTGATAGTTGATCCTAAGGAGACTAATTCTCCCACAACTTCTTGTGAGATAAAATCCTCTGTTTCTTCTCATTGAGAATTTGCAATGGCACCTCAAAGACTATGGAAAACAAATCCTGCAAGTATGTAATAGAAACGTTTTGAATTTCCTTATGCCCAAAATCAGATGTGGAACATTCCAATTCCTTGGTAGCCCTGGCCTTGACAGAGGAATTTCCCTTACCCTGATGCACCAAATTATTCCCCTCAAAACTTTTATTTACAACAAATGGTACAACAACAACTTATTGCCCAGCTAGTATCCAATCTCAACAATAAATCCATCCAATCTACTCACAATATTGGAATGGCCATTTATCCCACTTATCCTACCAATTACATTGCACCTCATCCTCTACGAGAAATTTATGTACCTTTGTTGCAGAGGTTTCATGCATCTCTGCAAGAAATTAAACTAAGGTTAGGAAAAGTGGTGACCCAACTAGATATTATTGAAGAGATTATAGAGGAAGAAACCCCTAATACACTTGAAATAGAGAATGTGCTGAAAACAACAACAAGAAATGCTAAAAATAGCATTTCTATAAATAACGTTTCAGGATATATTCCAATTTTAATTAGTCCCTGAATTAAAATTGAGAATTAAAATTCGAATTTAGTCTCACTAGTTGGTTAAAAAATAATTAATTAATTCATCTTGAGTTAATTAGTTAGAGAAAATCAAACATGAATTCTGTGTGAAGACATGCAATAGTTATCCCTTTGATTGAGGAAGTCATCCCCTAATTAAGGAGATAAGGATGAGTTGTATTTGAGTTGTAATTAGCTAGCTCATTTAACTGAGTTAAGTCTAGTTAAATTCGTTCCAAACAATTGGAGGAACTAATTGTGAGTTCAATCAGTTAATGCATGCATGCATGCAACTAGTGTTCTCCAGATAACTGAATATTCTCTCATAAATAAATCAAACATGTCAGTTCACAGAAAGACCCAGTTAAGATTAATGGAAGGGACAATGTACTATCAATTGGAGGAAGAACTACATTAGGCTTTCAAAATGATAAATTATGGATTTACCAAACATTATTGGCCTCCTCATGTCCTTGCTGATCATTATTGGCATGTAATTATTGAATTTGACCATGGTGGGATCCTAAAACCTAATGAGACCAAACCCTAAGACCTAATGAAATGAATTGCAAAGTGAACATGAGCCATGACTAAAATATATGAAAGAGGATCAACAAGTACAAATCATGAGGGAAAAATTTGAAGAAAACCCTACCATCAGTGAATCCATGACCTAATGGAATGCAAACTCAACAATATGGGACTCCTTCTATGAAATGCAAAAGAGCAGATTTTGATCACTGATGGCAGTGTGATGACATTGACACTAACATTGGCTCCAATGGGGATGGTAGCTCCTTGGAGGTGCGAAGAACACTGTAGACCTAGTAAACTTATCCATTGGGAAATGGGGTCAAGTCACTTCAAAGACAAACTGACTCATGACTCAAACTGTGACTAGCAACTAAATTAGAATGGGCAAACCTTACACATATCATTCAAACTTTATAGCCTTCACCTCGGGCCCTGGGGGTCCCTATAATACTAGTGATTACCCCATTACTATTGTAGTTGTACCCCTTATTATTATTGTTGTGCCCCTATTGTCCCCATATTGTTATTACTGGGCCCCATAGAATCTCTCTATTGTTATTTTTGTGGCTTTATATTATTATTGTTAGGTTGGTTGGGTTATATTATGACTCCTTAGACTCCTATATATAGAAAGGAG
>APFE030573996.1:154753-179339 GCA_000404065.3 Pinus taeda | reverse complement strand
GAATCATCCAAGAATTGTTCATTTATGTAATGTAAAGGAGGTTGCCCCCTCGAAGAGGCTGAATTCTAAGGCGTTGATCTGTCTTTTCTATCTTTTCTTGAGCTAGTTTCATAACAGGCCCCAAGCTGAAATGATTGTGTACTTTGAAATCTTACAATGAAAGGGAAAATGGTATGTACAATGATCATGTCATGATTTCAGAAATCACCTTAGAAGTAGTAGTGCTTCAAGAGCCTACCATTAAATGGCCCTCCTAGACAATCCTAGCCATCCATCTCCTTGAGCAAAAAGGCATTCTTTCCTCTATATGATGCAATCTTATAGGATCCTTTCCATAAGTTTTTGAACTTATCGTGCTTTCCTTTGTCCTCATTCTGAGCATCCCACTGCAACATTACATCCTCTAGTTGAAATTTGTCCACTTTAGTTTTCCGATCATAGATCTTCTTGATCTTCTCCTGTAATCTGAAAGTGTTTTGGAAAACTGCATCCATTGTTTGCTGCAGATGAATCATATGATTGATTCTTCGCTGAAAGTCATCTTCTTCACTACTAGCCTCCTGTAACAGTCTCATAACCAGAACTGTAAGAGATGTTGAACAAACTGTGTCAATGCAAAAAACTATTCAAATGGAGACATACCTAAGGATTTCTTATGGCTCACTTGCATTAACCAACTTCCTGTGCCAACTTTTCTTATTTGTTTCCAACATCTTCTTGATGATGTTTACTAAAGACTTATTTCATGATTCAGCCAAACCATTTCCCTGCGAGAAATATGTTGTAGAATGACCCAAAATAATGTTATACTTGCTACAAAATTCAATCATCCTCTTTGATTTGAATGCAACTACATTATCTGTGATGATTTTATTAGGACAACAAAAATGAGATAAAATATTTGACTCTCGAAATTGGATGATTACCGTATCTGTGGCTTGTTTGGTCAGAATTGCTTCAATCCACTTGGTAAAGTAGTTGATTACTGTTAGGATCCATTTGTGTTGTGCCGATGATGTTGGATGGATTTCTCCAATGAAATCAAGTTCCCATTGCTAAAATGGTGCATTGACTTCGATAGGTTTCAAAGGAAGAGGCAGCAATTTTATTTTCCCTTGAAAGACCTGACATTCATGAAAGCTCATGACTGTCTTATAGACATTTGAAAATAGAGTCGGCGAGTAATAACCTACTCTCATCACTTTGTTTGCCATTGTCTTTCAGAATAAATGACCACCACAATCACCTTTGTGAAAGTCATACATCACCTACTAAGCTTCATCTCCAACCAAACAGTTAAGTAACACACCTCCCGGATCTTTCCAATAAAGGGCATTATTTAGAATGCAAAATTTTGTAGCTCTGAGTTTGAGTGATCTACCTTTGTTCTTTTTCATTCCAGGAGATGGCGAAAGGTGTTGAAGTACATACACTATGTCTAAATACCATGGTGACTGAAGAAACATTTCAAACACTTGAATGAGAGAGCCTTCTTCTTCATCTTCTGAAATGGTTTCGATGAGATTGATATCTAAAGCCTGCAGATTTGATTTAGCCATTAGTCTTGCCAAACCTTGTCCTTTGATCAGCTTTGTGGGTTTAATCTCTAGATTGTATTCCAACATCACTACAATCCACTTTCCTCACCTTCCTTCTGGATCACTTTGTATTAGCACATCCTTTACTATTGCATTTGGGACGTATGCTATAATGTGTGAGTGTAGAATGTACACTCCAAAATCCTTCAATGCTTTGACGAGAGAAAGAGCTTGTTTTTCTATTATATTGTACTACAACGCAGCATCTCAGTTAGTCTTACTGAAAAAGGCAATGGGCTTCTCCAGCTGAGCTCTCTTTTGCATCAATACTACTGCCATGGTATGCTCAAGTGCAAACAAAATTATAATAAAATCTTGAGTGTAATCAGGACTAATCAAGACTGGGGCTGTAGATAAAGCATACTTTACCAAATTAAATGACTTCATGGCATCCTCCATCCATTTTACCATGCTGTCCTTTTTCAACATGTTAGTTATTTCTCTTAAATGTTAAGCTAGATTGAGTACGAATCTGCATAAGAAATTCATCTTACCATTGAAAGCTTGTATCTCCTTCTTGTTTCAGGGAAAATCTATTTGCTGAATTGCCTCCACCCTTGAACGATCAATGTGAATTCCTTCTTTTGAGATAATATGACCAAGCAACTTTCCTTCATTAATGGAAAAAAGACTTTTCTTTGGATTAATAGATATCTCAAACTTCCTACATATCTTAAACACAATATTTAAATGGTGTAGATGCTCATCATCAGAACCTGAAAACAATCTCAAATCATCTAAATATACAACCAGAAATACATCCTTTTCATTGGCAAAAGCGATGTCCATGGCTCGTTGAAACGTGGCTCCAACATTCTTCAAACAAAATGGCATTTTAGCATAATGAAAAGTTCCCCAAGGTGTTGTAAATGCAGTTTTGTCTCGATCATTATCATTCACCAGGATTTGATTACAACCTGAATACCCATCGAGTAGTGACATCCGTGATTCTCCAACCACTCTTTGCAGGATATGATCCATCTTCGGAAGTGGGTAATTGTCCTTCGAAGATACCTTGCTAAGGTTCCAAAAATCGATACACAATCTTATTTCTCCGGTCTTCTTTTGTACCAGAACCAGATTCAAAATCCAATCAGAAAATCTAGTTGGGACAATTATACCATCTTTAAATAATCTGTTTACCTCTTTTTCAATGGAAGGCAACAATTTTGGGTTAATCCTTCTCAACTTTTGTCTGAACGGCTTCTGGTTTGGCTTGATGGGAATAGTATGCTAAATTATATCTTTGTCATACACCTTCAGATCTGAATAATCCCAAGCAAACACATCAGAAAATTTAGATAACAATCTAATATATTTAGTCTTTACCTCAGGAGACAATGTTTTGGAAAATTTCACAAACTTGGGCTTATCTTTTGTTCCAAGATTGACATCCTCAACTCCTTTATCTGTAGGCACCAAGCTCGGCTTTGTAGCCACATCATCTTGATCAAAAAGTTCTTCTGAAGGTATGAGACCTTTAGGAATAATGTTGTCTTTTAGCTACAATATATCCATCTAATTCACCTCAATCTCTTGTTCACTGGTATCATAGTCATCATCTATGGAAGCATCCTTATAATTTCCTTCATTCTGCAAAAAGGTATTGATTTCATTATCATTCCAAATCACTTTCCAATACCTTAAATTATCTAGAACAGTAGGCTGGTGTTTGATATGAATTTCAAACTTGTTGTTGGAGTTCATTGGGATCTTCAAATTGCTTGCAGCAGTGGTGAGTGAGTCTGCAATAATATTCTGAGTTCAAGGTACAGTTGCCAAGGTATAATCAGGGAACATTCACAAGATGTCTAGGATTGTTAGAAAATTATATATTATAGAGCAATGGAACAAATAAAATATTGCAAAAATATAAAGTTACACAGAAAGCACATAAAACAAGAGAGACACAGATATACGTGGTTCATCCAGTTTGGGCTAAGTCCATGGAGAAATAGCTAGTCCTTCTTTTCTTATATTATCCAAGAAACTGAATAGATACAACCTATAGCAGATCCATTGCAACACCCTCTTTGCTCTCAATATCCTCTCTCTTCCTCACTTAGAATAAAGATATACATAGATGCAATACAATTCCCTCATATATAATGAGGTGTTTCCTTCTAGGGCAAAAAACCCTAAATTAAGCATAACTTCTATTATCAGATCATCTGCCTAATGAATAGCCCAGATTGACTAGAAATTACTAGATTTTTACACGACAATTTTACATCTATTTAGCTTTGGGAGCACTGCCCCTGAACCCCCGTCGGGGACTGCTGGCCCTCGGAACCCCCAGCTAGGGGGGAATGGCCCCCTCGAACCCCCGCGGGGGGGACAAGTCCCCCCGCACCCCCCCCCCCCCCCCCGCATGGAGGTGATAATATTCCTGGGGTATACATCCGACTGAACCCTTTGAATACAAAAGATAATCAGACACCCAATAATCTCCCACTTGGAGACTGGTTATATCAACTCCACCACTGCTTCATTTGCTAGACAATGACTCCTCTTTGGGCCTAACTATTTCTCATCTTCTTCATCATACTTAAAGACCAATTGAAACTAAGTAGATTCTCAATTTCTCCCTGGTTACAATTTTTGTTAACATATCTGCAGGATTCTAGCTAGTGTGTATCTTTTCCAGCTTCAACTGTCCATTTTCCAATGCTGACTGTATGAAATGGTACTTGAGCTATATAAGTTTATTCTTGGAATGAAATAAAGATTTATTTGCAAGATGTATGCAACTTTGGTTGTCACTGTATAACCTGCCCAACTCCTGCTTCTTACCCAATTCATCCAGAAACCTTTGTAACCAAATCATTTCTTTACTAGCCTCTGTAGCAGCAACATACACTGCTTATGTTGTTGAAAGTGCAACAACACTTTGGATTTTTGAAACCCAATTGACAGTTGTTCCACCTACAGTAAATACATATCTTGTAGTGCTCCTCCTATTATCTCTTTCACCTGCCATATCTGCATCAACATATCCCTGTAGAGTAATGTTTGAACCACCAAAGTATAATGCTTGATTTTTGGTACCTCTCAAATACCTGAGAATCCATTTCACCGCCATCCAATGTTATTTTCCTGGATTGTTCATGTACCTGCTTACAACTCCCACTGCATGTGCAATATCAGGACTTGTGTAGATCATTGCATACAGTAAGCTTCCAACTACTGATGCATATGGAACTTTAGACATATGAGCCATTTCTTCCTGAGTCTTGGAACACGCCTCCTTCCTTAGTTTGAAATGGCTAGCCAAAGGTATACTAACTGGTTTCGCATTCTACATATTAAGCCTTTTCAAAACCTTTTCTATGTACTCACTTTGAGAGAATGTTAGTTTGTGATTCTTCCTATCTCTAGTTATTCTCATACTAAGGATTTGTTTTGCAGCACCCAAATCCTTCATTGCAAATGAGTTTGCCAATTTTCTTTTGAGCACATTTATCTCCTGCATGTTAGAACCTACAACAAGCATGTCATCTACATACAATAACGATATAATATAGCCGCCATCATTTTTCCTTTTGAGATAAACACAATGATCAGAGTGACACCTAGTATAACCTTGTTCAAACATAAACCTATCAAATTTTAGATACCACTACCTTGGAGCCTATTTTAAGCCATACAAGCTCTTCTTCAACCTGCACACTAGTTTCTCCTTCCCCTTTACCTCATATCCTTGTGGCTGCTGAATATATATCTCTTCCTCCAAATCCCCATGGAGAAAGGTTGTCGTTACATCTAACTACTCAAGATGAAAATCTTCAGCTGCTACTAGACTTAGAATAGTTCTGGCTGAAGTCATTTTCACAACAGAAGAAAATATTTCATCAAAATCAATACCTTTCTTATATGCAAACCCCTTCACCACAAGTCTAGCTTTGTACCTTTTTCTACCTCCATCTTCTTCCTTCAACTTGTAAACCCATTTATTCTGTAATGTTGTTTTACCTACAGGCAACCTAACTATGTCCCAAGTCTGGTTATGTGCTAAGGAGTCCATCTCTTCTTTCATGGCTTGCTCCCACTTCTTCCTAGTTTCTACCTGCATTGTTTCTTCATAACATTCTGGTTCACTAGAATCAGTCAACAATACATAATATAATGAAGGAGAGTATCATTCAAGGGGTCCACTTATCCTGGTAGATCTTCTAACACCACTTTCCAGTGTTTGAAGTGGTTGTTGCTGTTGTGGTTGTTGTTTTGGCTATTGATCATTGTGATTTTCAGGCGCCATCACTTTTCCTGTGATATCGTCAAGCACTGTGTATTCTCTGTTTTCTTTTTCCTGTTTCTTTTCCTGCAACTGAGTCTTATACAAGACCTTTTCATTGAATACTACATCTCTGCTCCTAATGATTTTGTCATTTTCATAATCATATAAGTGATAACCAAAATCATTAACACCATATCCAATAAAGGTACATTTCTTTGATTTTTCCTCAAACTTTGTTTTATTTTCTTTGTTAATGTGGACAAAGGCTTCACAACCAAAAGTATTTAAAAAAGAGTAGTTTACCTTTTTACCTGCCCATGCCTCCTTTGGAATACCACCATCCAAGGAACTTGAAGGCCCTCTGTTTATTAGATAAACAACAGTATCTACAGCATCTGCCCAAAATTGTAAAGGCAATCCTGCATGCAATCTTATGCACCTTGCACGCTTCATGATTGTCATATTAATCCTTTTTTACACATCATTTTCTTATGGTGTTCCTGGAACTGTCTTCTCTCTACGAATTCCATTCTCTGAACAATACCTATCAATCTCTTTTCTGCAATATTCACCTTCATTATCTGATCTGAGACACTTCAACCTTTTTCCTATCTCATTTTCAACCAAAGCTTTCCATTTCTTGAAAGTATCAAATACATCATATTTATTTCGAATACAATAAATCTAGGTTTTTCTGGTTGCATCATCAATAAAGGTAACATAATAACGAGAGCCACCAAGAGAAGATACCTGAGCAGGTCCCCATACATATGTATGCACAAGCTCTAATTTTCCACTATTCTTTTCTTTCCCAACTCTAAGGAATCTGACTCTCTTCTGTTTTCGATAAACACAATTCTCATAGAATTTTAAATGAACATGCTTCAAACCTGGCAACAAATTTCTTGAGTGAAGAATCTGCATCCCCTTCTCACTCATGTGCCCGAGCCTATGATACCACAATGCCATATCTTCTCTTGTAGCGGTTAAAGCATTAACATAATTAGAAGTACCATTACATAAATACAATGTACCAACCTTTCCTCCTTTTGCTATTACCAGGGATCCTTTAGTGACCTTCCAAGTTTTATCTGTGAAAGTAGTTACGAAACCTTCACCTCCCATCTTCCCTGATGAAATCAAATTTTTCTTCAAATCTGGAACATGCCTTACCTTCTTCAATAGCCATTTACTTCCATTCTACTGTTTTATGAAAATTGTACCCATTCCAACGATTTTACAGGGTTTATCATCACCCAATCGAACCTGTCCAAAATATCCTTGAACATAATTATGAAAATGTTTCTTATCAGGTGTGGCATGGAATGAGGCCCCTATATCTACCACCCAGGCATCAATAATACTTTCTAATGAAAGAATCAAATCATCTTGCAACACATCACCCGTTACATTCGCTTCATGATTAGTTTTTTGTTGTGTGTCTCCTTCTTTTCCCTTACGAGACTTGCAGTATTTCTTCAAGTGTCCTTTCTTCCTGCATTTCTAGCACACTACCCCTGATCTGGACTTGGATCTACCTTTTCTTGACTTACTGTAATATCCTGGGCTCTTTCCTCTTTCCATTTTTCTTCCCCTACTCTCTGCAGTCAAAGCATTACCTGATGTCTCACCGGAGCTTTTCCATCGCATTTCCTCGCTACGTATTGCACCGACAACATCATCAAACTTTAAAGTACTAGATCCAGAGATAGAGTTACTAATGGCCATAACTAAACCATTCCAACTTTCTGGCAATGAGCACAGAAATAACAGAGCCCTAACTTCATCATCAAAAGTTACCCCTACAAAACTTAACTGACTTGTAACTATATTAAAATCATTTAAATAGTCTACAATAGATCCACCTTCTGACATATTCATATATAAATGCTTCATAAGAAATACCTTATTTGAGGACGAGGGTTTTTCATATATTTTGGTCAGTGATGACATTAAACCCTCTATTGTCATTTCCTTTCAAATATTAAATGCTACTAACGCCGCTAGGCACAATCATATTGTTCCAAGTGCCTTTCTGTCGAGAATATTCCATTCTGTATTTGTCATACTCATCAGCTTCTTTGTCTTTCCACTCAGTGTTAGGTGCAGATCTTTCTGATACAGATAATATTCCATCTACATCTTCCGCAGCTGGTAGTTTTGGCCCGTTGAATTTTTCGACCCTAAACCTACCATCTTCTGCCATTGCTCCCACTCAAACCAGGAACCCTTATCTCCTATGAGTTTATTAGTGAAATAGACCTTCGGCTCTAAGACCATTTGTTAGAAAATTATATATTATAGGGCAATGGAACACATAACATATTGCAGAAATATAAACACAAAAAACACATAAAACAAGAGAGACACATATATACGTGGTTCACCTAGTTTGGGCTACATCCATGGAGAAATAGCCAGTCCTTCTTTTATTATATTATCCAGCAAACTAAATAGATACAACCTACAGCAAATCCACTGTAACACCCTCTTCACTCTCAATCTCCTCTCTCTTCCTCACTCAGAGTACATATATACATAGACGCAATACAATTCCCTCATATATAGTGAGGGGTTGCCTTCTAGGGAAAAAAACCCTAAATTAAATTTAAATTCAAACATCTTCTCAATTTTCTGGAGCAAAGTATCCATCTTAAAATTTGAGGTAGATGCTTCTTCCTTTATAGTCACCTTCTTTTCAGATTTCATCCTTTCTCTTTTGGCCAACATATTTGCTTCTACACTTACAACGTTCTTTTGCATATCTTCAAGTGTGGTAGGATCTCTTTCTCATAACTGATATGCCATATCAACATCGAAACTATCTGGAAATTTGAGCAATGCCAACCCCATCGGTGGTTTAATGTTAGCCAGAATAGAATTATAGACTGCATTGAACCTCACACAGTAATCTTGCACACTTTCACCCACATTCCTTTTGATATTTTCATACTCAGATAAAATTTGGAGTGGGTTCTTCTTTACCTCCCACTGGTCTAGGAATTGTCTATGCAGAACCAACAAAGTGTTGATAGAGGTTGCTGGTAGCTCGAAACCGTTTTTGAACCTCACCTCCAAAACTTTTCACAAATAACCTCATAGTCACATTTTTCTTCATCTACCTCATGAAGATTAAAGAATTCATTCATTTTGTCAACATGTTGTTGGGATTTAATGCCTTTAGTTGCATCAAAAGGAGGTATTTTACTTTGGTAATCAACGGCATATCATCCAAATTCTGAGGCAGAATGAGGGGTGTATATTGGGCAGCCATGACTCGAGGTGGATTTGAAACAACAGTTGGACTACCTGGGTTTAATGGAGTGGTTGATGGAGGAGTAGGGGTGATAGGTTTTTGATTAGATATGATAGGTTTAAGGGAAAGAGTAGGTATAAACTGAGGTTGACAATGGACTTCAGAAATTGATGGGAATACTGATGAACCGAAAGTAGTGGATGCCGGTTCTAAAAGCTTAGGGATATTGGCAGCTATGATGGATGATTGAAGAGAATTTAAGATATATTCATCAATTGATATATTTGCCCTTTCTTTTTCAAGATTTGCAACAAATTCTGGATTTAGAACTATATTATCAAGTGTTTTTTCAGATTTGGTTTCAAACAAAGAAAGATTAAAATACTCGTTAAAAGGGAGATCTTCAATAAATAACCACTCACTGGGACGAGAATTGGATCTGAAAATAGGTCTCGGGCTTACTGAGCATTCTTGGCTGATTATTCTTGGAACCAGATTGGGATTTTCAAATACAGGGGGAGGATTTAGATCAAGATTGGACCTCGTGTACCTTCTCAAAACCAATGTGTTCAAATTTCAAAATTTTTATTTTTCTTTACAACTTTTTGTTTCAGCCTAGAAAATTCTAAAACTCATCATCCGAAGTTCAAGAATTTGATTGAAAGATATTACAGAGGTGATTAGTCTTTCGATCCCCAGTATGGTTTCCACTATGTTATCACCTAGATTGACCTCAGGCTGTAGGGAGGCAATTCTAAGGTGACTACAAACCACACTTAACCTAGTAGCTAGCCCTACTAGGTCGAGAGAGGGCTCTCTCCTTATGGATCTCAGTCAAGATGATTAGATCAGGAACAATATTTTATGCTAGGTATAGTAGCTCAAGGGTTTTGATTTTTTTTTTGGTATTTTTTTCCAAATCAGGAGGAGCTAGGCAGTTTGGGTCTCGGAAACTAAGTCAAAATTGCAAGGGATTATATGCGGCAAGGTAGGTATGATCTTCAGCATCTTAATCTTGATAGGGTGAAAGGATAGACTAGTGAGGAGCTAATATGGGCTTGAGCAAGTCAATACTCCTTCCTAAACAGAAGAGAAAACATGAAATACTAGTGTTTTCCCAAGGCAGAGCATTAAAACCTAATGTATTCCACCTATTTGACTTGAAAACAACTAATCAAAAGAAATTATATGAAATAGGCATACATAAATAACATGAGAACATATTAAGAAAAGAATAAACACATGCTAAAGGCCATACCACAGGTATCCCATAAAAATAGTTCCAACTTTATTAGTTTCCTACCACAACTGCTACAAAATGATAAGTGTTCAGTACACGAGCATCCAGCTGAATCCAACCCTTAAAAATAAGAAAGAAAATACATGATATAGACATTGCAATCACTCATCCTAACCATCAGGGGTCAAAACCATGAGAAGAGGAGTTGTTTCAACCATTTACCAACAAAGAACTGGAATATAGGCAGTCAAACCACTTGCCTCTAAAAGAGGGGAAACTGATTCATTTGCCTCAAAACCAACTCTAACTAATGAATCTACCTTCTAAAACTATTTTACCATTACATTTACATGCCATGTCATCAATTACATCAGCGAAATCATCAATGAGGAGAGAGAAATCAAATTCATAGTCAAAACAGCCGAATTTTGGCTTCCTGAGCAAAATGGCCCTAAGTACAGCACCGCTTTCCACCTAATTTTGAGGCCTTCCCCTTAGCCAAATTGAGCACATGATAGCTCATTGGAAATTTCTTCAACTATAGTTTCTATAACACCTAGAATTTCTAGATTTGGAGCTCATTTTCCCCCTCAAAACATGAATCTCCCAACACTGCTTCTGTGTGTCCAAAAAGGGGAAGAAAGGTCATTGTTTTATAGTTTTTGGACCTTTTGGGGAACCATATCTACTCCAAAACTTCTGAAAATTTCTAGGGTGCATGTCCTCATCATTTTGAATTCAAAAATGTCAACTTTTCCCCAATGGATGCCCTAGGAAAAAGCGCAGCGCCGGTGGCATTGTGCTTCTAGAAAATTTTTGTGTTGTGAATTTCAAAATTTCAAAAATACAAAAACTTCTCAAAATTTTCCAAAATTTGGCATGGAACACCACCATAAACTGCTTTGATGGGCTAGGGAGTCTTCAGCCAACACCTTTAATCTATCTTACTCCTTTTTGCCTTCCAAAGCACTCCTTTGCCTAGCCTTTAATTTTCTAATCATCATGTTACAATTTATGTTGCGGGTCATGTAACGGTATGCCATGTGTTAGAGCATTTTCTTATCCCTATTGGCCTTCTTAATGAGCCCTTCTAGATGTATGTTGACTCTCTCAAGCGAAGTTTCTCTATCATTTTCAATCTCCTGTTTAATAGGAGTCAATGTGACATGAGTCTATTTAGCAATTTGCCTATTTGCTTTGATCATTTCCAGTTCCATGAGGACCTGTTTTTCACTTAACTGTTTGTTTTCCTATTCCAAGTATTTGATGATGAACTTGGCTCTCTCTAATTTATCCATGAAAACTTGTATTTGAGCTTCCATTTCCTTTATGATAGTGTCTTTTATGGTTTCTTCATCCTGAGCCTCCAAGTCAATGATATTAACTCCATTATGAGTATAACACTATTGCAGCTCTTCATGCTCAATCAAGTAAAAATCTCTTTCCTCCTCATCACCAAGGTTCTCCTCCTGCACTTTTTCCTTGCCTTTGCTCAACTGCTCATCCTGTACCTATTTTGTCGATGTAGAAGGCAAAGCCCCTTCCACACCTGGTGGAGATAACATTTTCCTGTGGATTGATGACGAAGGCAAGGTCCCTTCCACATCCCGTGGAGCAAACAATTACCTAGTAGCTACAAAAAGTCTCCTTGTGCCTCTCTAATATGTCAAGTACATTGGCACCTTAGCAGTTTTGGTTTCATTGACCTCTTCCCTTTTTTCCTCATGGCTAGAAGGCCCACCTTTTTCTTGATGCACTAGTGAAGGGATCTATGGGCCTCTGAACATCTCATGAGCAATGAAAGTTTCCCAAGGAATGTTAAGAAGACTGAGATGGTGAAGAACAATGATTTGGATCAAAGATTAATGATAGATGTTGTTCAACTGCTAAGGGTATGGTTTCTTCTGCACAAGGTAAGCTATTTTTTCAATGTTTCTAAATAATAAATATGGGAGATTCATCATCTTTACCTTGGTGAAGTGCATGAGGAGTTTGATATGGTAAGCATACAACCAGGAGAATCTGCCCTTACAAGAAAAATATTTGATGATAATCCTCATCAAAGGAACATACCTGTTCTCCAAAAGTTTAAAGGGGAAAAGCCTCTTCACCTAGTTTTTGTACTGAAGCTTGATGTAAGGCTCATAGTAATGCTCATCAAGGTCCTGAGCCTTGTACCATTTCTCACCAACATTAGGAATTCTAGCGGCCTCTAAAATGACAATTGGTGCTATTGTTAATATTACTCTGGCAAGTGTCACCTCATAGCTATGCAAATGAGCCACAAAACGTTTGGCCAACTCATGATGAAACTGAGCTCTTTCCACTAGTTCACAAAATTCAAAACATCCATGATGTTTGAAATAAGAGACTACAAGTAGGCAAGCTTGCAATTTTCTTAAACTGGTAGGCTCTTCTCTTATGATTTTTCCTCCCTTGTGAGGCTTTCTCTACCTATGTCTCTCCATAGAACTATCATTGGTTGTCTCTTCATCATACTCAAAATCACTTCCCATGTCCATGTTTTAGTTAACTCTCTTAGTTTGCATATTTTTGACAATGTATGGGATGAATGGTATGTGCAATGGCTTGGAGGAATGGGTGTGAGGGAAGCTATTGGCAAAACATAAGAAGTAATGGGGTTAGGGAGTGATAAATGAGTGGTAGAATGTGATAATAGTAGTGGGGATAAGGGTTTAGTTATGAGGTGAGTGGTGGGGTAAAACAAAGAACTAGGGTTTTATAGTGAAAGTTAGGGTTTTATATAGAGAGTGGAAATTTATGAAAATATTTACATATGCAAAATAAATTTCAAGGAGAGGAATAATACTTACTTGCAAAGTATGGAATTGGAGGAGATTCGACATAAATTTGAAGTTTGGGAGCGTTTTTTGGTTGGCTCGCCTAAGCACAACACCACTACCCAGGTGTGCAATGCCACCTTCTAAGCACAATGCCCGTTATATTTTTAACTGAGAAAATGGCCCCTAAGCACAATGCTTGACTCTAAGTGCAATGCCCTTCTCCCTAAGTGCAGCGCCGGGCTAAAAACTCCAGAAGTGCAGTGTTTTTCCCTCTAAGCGCAGCATCCACTTCCTTGCTCACAAACACTTTTGTCATTTTATATTTTTCTCTCCTTTGGCTTTTGGAAACATGGCATAATGCTTCTGAAATTAGTATGGGATGGTTTTATATGAACTCCACTTGATTTTTTCTTTTGAAAAACCCACCTTTCTAATGTTTGTTTGTCCTTTTTAATACTCTCTTTTTCATGTCTGTTTTCTTTTGCTCTTGCAGGTGGATTGGTGCTCAAGATGACTTGATTTTTGCAGTGGCAAGGGTTTGGCAACATCAGAAGATGCTTAGGAGCAACTGGGAACCAATATTACATATGAAAAGATAAAATTACATCATAAATGAAGATAAAAACAAAATACTTTGTTTTCACCTCAAAACAATTTTTGAGGTGAGAACTACATTAGGATTTCAAAATGATAAATTATGGCTTTACCAATCATTATTGGCCTCCTCATGTCCTTTTTGATCATTATTGGCATGTAATTAGTGGATTTGACCATGGTGGGACCTTAAAACCTAATGATACCAAACCCTAAGACCTAATGAAATGAATTGTAAAGTGAACATGAGCCATGACTGAAATATATGAAAGAGGATCAGCAAGTACAGATCATGAGGGAAAAATTTGAAGAAAACCCTACCATCAGTGAATCCATGATCTAATGGAACGCAAACTCATCAGTATGGGACTCCTACTATGAAATGCAAAAGAGCATATTTTGATCACTGATGGTAGTGTGAAGACACTGACACTAACAATACCAGTTGATTTCTTAGTGGTTAGTCTATCTACCCATAAGGAATTTACTAGATTTCTATTCAATGATTTCTTATTATCCTCTAACAACTTTTTGATGATATTTACCAGAATATTGTTTGAGGGTTATATGATACTTGTTGT
This sequence comes from Pinus taeda, assembly GCA_000404065.3. Lineage (NCBI taxonomy): Eukaryota > Viridiplantae > Streptophyta > Pinopsida > Pinales > Pinaceae > Pinus > Pinus taeda. Next base: position 165,029 of record APFE030573996.1, on the reverse strand, counting down.
AGAAATCTATCATTCTTTTGGATTTAAAGGCTGTTGCATTATCAATGATGAGCTTGGTTGGACATCCAAATCTTGATAGAATGTTGTTTTCAAGGAAGGTTATGATAACAGTGTTAGTGGCTTTCCTTGAAGGTATGGCCTCCATCCATTTGGTGAAATAGTCTGTGGCAGTGAGGATCCATTTGTGTTGGGCAGAGGAGGGTGGATGAATTTCACCAATGAAGTCTAGACCCCATTGTTGAAAATGTGTTTCAGCAGAGATTGGCTTGAGGGGTAACTGTAGCAACTTTTTCATTCCCTCAAAAATTTGACATTTGTGACAGGAGGTCACATGTTTCTTGACATCAAAAAACAAAGTTGACCAGTAGAAACCACAGTCACCTACATGAAAATCTTGTAATACTTTGTCAAATTCATCTTTTAATAAACAGTTGAGAAGAATACCTTCATGATTTCTCCAAAACAAAGAATTGTCTAATATACAAAATTTTAAGGACTTCATCTTCAAAAATCTACTTTTGGTCTTAGATAATCCAGGAGGAGCTTGTAAATTTTGTAAAACATAAATGATATCAACATACCATGGTGATTCAATAAAGGTCTAGATGATTAGTGGAGTCACCATCCCCTCTTCATTATCTATTTGTGCAATAAATTTTATATCCAGGTCCTGACAACTGAATTGGGAACATAGGTTACTATATGAGAATATAAAATGTATACTCTAAAGTCCTTGATATATTTGACCAAAGCAAAAGCTTGTTTTTCCATTATGTTATGTTTTAAGGAGGAATCTCTCAGGGCCTTGCTAAAGAAAGCAATAGGCTGTTCATAGCCCTGGTCATTTTTCTGCAGTAAAAATGCAACAATTGTGTGCTCAGAAGCAAAGGAAAATAAGATGAAATCTCTGTCAAATTTTGGACTCATCAAAACTTGTGTTCTAGTTAAGGCTAGTTTAATGTCTTCAAAGGATTTCTTAGCCTCAATAGTCCATTTGATGGTCGAATCTTTTTCAACATATTGTTCAGTGATCTAATTAATTCTACTATATTAGAAATAAATCTCCTAAGAAAGTTAATTTTCCTTAAGAAAGCTTGTAGTTTTCTAATGTTCCTAGGAGGTTGTATCTATAAGATGGCTTCTATTCTTGCAGGGTCTATTCAGATACCATATTTTGAAATTATATGACCTAGTAACTTTATTTCTTCTAACAAAAACAAAGAATTCTTGGGGTTCAAAGAAATTCCATATTTCCTACATTTAATAAAAACCTACCTTAGATGATCCAAATGTTGGCAATCAGATTTTGAAAATATAGTAATGTCATCTAGGTATATCACTAGGAAATAATAGATTTATTTAGCAAAGGCTATATCCATAGCCCTTTGGAAAGTGGTTCCTGCATTCATTAGTCCATAAGGAATTTTCACATACATGAATGTGCCCCAAGGAGTAGTGAAGGTAGTCTTGGCTTTGTCATCAAGATGAACTAAGATCCAATTGTAACCAGAAAACCCATCCAATAATGAGATCTTAGTTGATCCAACTACCCTTTGCAAAATATGGTCCATTTTGGGGAGAGGGTAATTGTCTTTAAGGGATACTTTGTTGAGGTTTCTAAGGTCCACACAGAGTCTGATCTTGCCAGTTTTCTTCCTAGTTGGCACCAATTTTGAAACCCAATTAGAAAATTTGATTGGTACAATTATTTTAGCATCATACATTCTCTGGATTTCCTTTTCAATTGAAGGTAATAGGATAGGATTTATCCTTCTAAGTTTTTGTCTAAAAGGATTTTTATGTTCTTTTATAGGGATTGTGTTTTGTATGATGCTAGTGTCATAGGATTTGAGGTCCTCATAACACCAAGCAAAGACATCCTGAAATTATTTTAATAACTCAATGCATTTTACTCTTTTAGTGGGAGGTAATGATTTATAAAGTTTGATCAATTTTGGATTTTCATCAGTGCCAATATTACACTCCTCCATATCAAATTTGAAAGGTTCCATTTTAGGCTTTCTAGGAACATCATTTGAATCAAACGGGTCTTCCAAAGGGGTTAATCCCTTAGGTAAGAAATTATCTTTGAGATTGATTACTTCAGTGTCTTCATTAATTATCTCATCAATCTCAACGTTTCTAGGTTTTCTACATCTGATTTTGTAATTTAGTGGGATGGAATCTATCTATCTCTTCACCTTCTATCTCGTTTATTTCTATTTTATCTTTAGTGTTAGGATCTATTGATGTGTCAATGTCTATATTACTATTTACTAATTCTTGTTCTGAAATAAAAAAGTTGTTTATTTGTTTGTCATCCACAAATATTTGCCATTTCTTTAAATTATCTGGAATTGTAGGCCTATGCCTTACTTCAGCAGTGTACTGATAGTTAGGCTGAAAGGGTAACTTACAGGTGCTGGCAAACATTACTAAACAATGAGCCTGCATATTATGTTTTCTAGGAGTTACAACAATTTTGGTTTCTAAGAAAGTGTTTAGTATTTCTACAATGGTTCCTCTGTAACAACTTAATCTAGGGTCTCTGGTCATATATACAACATTAATTTGTTTTATCACTAATTCAGAGTCTCCCATGATAGAAACTCTTATAGCTCCTAGCTTCCTCACTAATTTAAGACATAAAATTAATGCTTCATACTCAGCCATATTGTTAGTACATTTAAAATTTATTCTGTAGGCATGACCTTCTGAGTAATCATTCTCTAGATTGTATATCCAAACTCCTACTCCTGCTCCAAACTTATTGACTGACCCATCAAACTCAAGATGCCACAATATCTCATGCTTATAATTAACATCATCTGTTTCCACCAACTTTTCCTCAACTTGACTACCCTATTTAGTGGAAAGCTTTAAAGTTTGGACAGTTTCATTTTGTTTTGAAACTACAATTTCTTTTGGTTTTGTATCAACACTGTCTAAAAGAGTTCCTTGTGTTTTATTAGTATTATACAAAATAAAAGAATCAATGTCTAAATGTACATAGTAGATAGGAAAGTTTTGAGGCCGATCCTGGCTGCTCACCATGTATTTCATTAAAGCTTCTCGGTATAGCTTCTTAGGTTGTCCAAAAATAGAAATTATTGCATATGACATATCAAGTTTTAGAGATACCTAAAGTTTGGCTCCCCATGATCTGGATAATAGCATGCCATAATTTGGTGGGATGCTTGAAACCACAATATCCATAAGGATGCTCTTGGAAGGATACTAAACTAAGGTAACAGAGAGGTCTTAAATCAACCCCAGACAGTTTACTTGACTTGAGTCAAATGAATATAAGTCCTTCTAAGGTCTTGTAATATCTAGGTTCAATTTTTACATCGCTGATTTTGGCATTAAGTTGTGGGAGGCACCATAATCCAACATTGCATTATGAAGAATTTTGTCATGGATGCCAAGGCTAATGTAGAAAGGTGGTATTCCTCCTTCTAGTGGTTTTCCACTAACATCTAGACCAAATATAAGTTCAGGTTGGTCATCAAAAAGGTTAACAGAATCCTCATTTTCAGCAAGGTTCAAGGTCTGGTTTATCTGTGTTTTGTAGGTTTCATTCTTGATTAACTCTGTCAAAGGGACTAAAATATTTAGCTTAGCTACCTCTACTCCCAAATTAAAAGGCAAAGGGGCTTTATTTATTTGAGTGTTTGGACTTTTGACAACAGGGATTTGAGTGGGATGGTCTTCTTTTCCTTTATTGGGGACTTCTTTTTGTGAACTTTCCAATCTAGTATTTTGAGGTGTGTCCACAAGCTTTTTGGGGGGAATTGAAGAAGAGGGTTGATCATGAAAAGGTTGATTAGGGTTTATATCTTCAATGGTAGAACCAGAAGGATTTTGGTTTTGTGTGGGGAGAATCTGGAGGATTTTAGAAACCGAGGCTTCTTTGATTTTCTTTGGTTGATTTGGCATTGTTTTCGTGTTTTGGTCAAAGATATCAGAATTCTTTTTACTCCTTAGGTTATAATGTTTATGTACTTCAAAGATGGCAGAATCATAACCTTGTTTATAGTCAAATGAATCTCCATACTAGATTTGCAATTGCTGCAACATATGCAATTCATGATCATCTTGGGTCAGACAAACAACACCTTCATCATCTAAACCCATAAGGTTAATTTGTGTATCTTTCTTTGGGTCTTCAAGATGGGATGTTTCTGCATAGTTTTCTTAATAAGGAGGTCTAATATTCTGATCAGGTCCATTTTTTCCAGTATTTTGGTTTTGATTTTGGTTTTTCCTAAAGTTCGGGTTTCTAACTGGAGGTGCCTGTTGATTATCTCACTGGGGTTTCCTCTCTATATTCTCTATTCTATCCATTAACTTTTCCATGAATTTTTCTAGGCTAATTATTTTAATGTCAGAGGGTGAAGGCTCATCTTTAGCTAATCCTCTTCTTTCATTCCTAACTCTAGCTCCTTTAGCTAATAAATTAGCATCTACACTTACTACTACACTTTGCATATCTTCTATGGTTGGGGGGTTTCTTTCCCTGAGCTGGAATGCCATGTCTATGTCCAAACCATCAGGTAAATTTATTAATTCTAATTTAGGTGGGGGTCTAAGATTAACTGGAACTGCGTTGTATATATTGTTAAATCTGGTGCAGTAATCTTAAACAATTTCATTAGGTCCTCTCCTAATATTTTCATATTTAGAAAGGAGATGTAGAGGATTCTTTTTCTTTTCCCATCTTTTCAAAAATTGTTGTTGAAATACTTCTAAACTATCAATACTATTATCAGGCAATGATCTAAACCATTTTCTAACATCACCAGCTAAAGTCTAAGCGAATAATCTCATTTGGACACCCACAATATCAATTTCATGAAGTTCAAAGTAGTCTGTCATTTTATTAACATGGTGTTGTGCAATGTAGTGTCCTATACCATAAAAGTGGACGATTTTACTCTAGAAGTCTGCTGGCATGGCACCAAGTGGAGCTTGTAAGATAAGGGGAGCATATATATTTTCCATGGCTATAAGCTGGGATGGGATAAAATGTGGGGTTGAGGCATTGGAAGATGATGCAGTAGTGGAGGATGAACTAGTACCAACAATTGGTTGATGAGTAATGGTAGGTTGGTAAGGAAGTGAAGGTATAAATGGAGGTGGGGAATGAACTTCAGAGGTTGAAGGGAATAATGGTGAACTAAGAGTAGTGGATATTGGTTTAGAAAGCTCAGGGTTCCTAGCAGTAGTAAGGGATGACTGTGCTGAATTTAAAAGGTACTCATCAATTGATTTGTTGGCTTTTTTGACTTCAACATATGCAATAAACTCTGGATCTATGACTTTGTCACAAATTTCACTTTCAGACTTTGATCTAAATAATGACAAATCAAATTGCTCATAAAAGGGAAGATATTCTAAAAAGAACCATTCATTAGGGCATGAATTAGCTTTAACTAAGGGTGTGTGACTGGCTGAACTTTCTTCTGTTTTGGTTTTTCTTGAAATCAGGTTGGGATTATCAAATACTGGGGGAGGGTTTGGATCTGGATTAGCCCTAGTATAAGGTGTTTTCCTCGAAGCCAAAATTTCAGAATTTTTTTTAACTTGTTTTCTTTTCATGAGAAATAACTTCTAATAAAATACTTTAAGAGGCTCTAAATACAGAATTAAAATTTTCTTAAAGATTTATTAGGACTGAGGGTTCTCCCCAGTATGGTCGCCACTATGTTATCACTTAGAATTTTCCTTAGAAGTTATCAGAAGAAGGAAGAAACCAAGGTAACCACAAACCAATATTTTAAGTATAGGCTCTAGCCAACCTGTGACTCAGAGAGGGCTCTCTCTATATAAATTAGCTTTGTTTCTTATGGGATTTTAGGCTAGTTCTTAGTGTTCCTTGGGGTTTTGGTTTTGAATTGAAGGTTGGGTGGTGGAATTATTAGAGTAGATGGATATAGCTAGGTCTTCAAGCCATTGGGCTATGGAGTCAACAAATAGATAACATAACTCGACAAATTCATTAAAGGAAATATTCACAGGGCAGGCTAGTAGAGAAAAATGCAAATATTTAGGCCTAATTGGTGAAGTAATTCTAACCAGGGTGAAAGGGCACTTAAGAATCCTTACACCGGGATCAAAGGGAAGAACAGAGGATAATCATGAACAAAGGGCAATTAAGAATACTTTGCTATAGATCACAAGAAGTCACCTAAACTAAGGAGTAATCAAGAATTCCTTAACTTAGATTTGTGAAGAAAACATATAATAATGCATAATAGTGAAGACAAAGTGCATTTAAGTAATTTTTGAAATATCATTCCATGTTATAACATTTAGATTTTAGAGATACATAAAATATTATGGAAAAAACTATAAGAAAAACAAATTGAACATGAGAAAATACTTATCTGTATTTCGCTTTACACAAGAATCCTGTAAAATATCTGATCTTTATTCCTTGATCCAGCAAGCCAATCTAGTCATTAATACAATAGAATTTCTAATTTGAGAGAAAAAGTCTATAGAAATGTTTTGGAATCTACACTACATACTTCGAATTGTGAAGTATATATACAAAAAATTATTACAAAATATCTCAAAACAACTTGAGATTTATTCTAGGGAATAAAAATATCTTCTAGCAAGAAGATAGAAACAACTAATGAATTGTTTCTTGATGTCCCCTTTATTGTGGTTGTATTGCCTTTTACAGTTGAATTAGAACCTTTTATGCTCGCTGATAGTTGTGGAATGTTTATGCTAGAGTCTTCTTTACTTTGATCTTTCATCTGCTACTCTTTGACCCTGCTACCTTGTTTTCATCTGTTTACTAGGCTAACTTCATATTTACTATGTGGTAACTTTTAACTGCGAATTCATCACAGTAAGTCAGTCATAGTTTCCCACCATTCTACATCTGGTAATTTCACATTTATCATCCTCCTGTAAATCTCATCAACCTCAATATATTTAGCAAAATTTGGCTTGGTGAGGAACACATGTTTTACCTCATGCTCAAGGAAAAACAAGTTCTCAAATGTGTCATATAATACTTTTCTTGCTGGCGAGGCTTTAATGGATGAAGAACTGGCTTGTTCCTTAGCCAATTTTCTAAGTCTATCCCAATAGTCCAACTGTGCCATTATTTTATCATGGATGACCATAGGATTGGGCAAAACTTTCTCCCTCAAAATCTGAAATTTAGCCATGAACCTATCAATGGATACCTACATATTGTGGCACTTTTCTTCCAAATTAAGCATAAGGTTCCTTTCGGAAAGGACCTTCCTTATTTCTAAAATGACAACAGCCCTATCTTCTATATTTAGCTCTTCGAGCTCATATCTATTTTTTCTATTGAGGAAATGGATGAGTCTATTGGCATCCTCTGGTTTATCCCCCAACTCCTCTTTTACTTTCTGGATAACTATCTTGACTAGCTCTATTTGTTCAAAAATTACTTGGATTGATGGCCAAATATCATTGACAGAGTCAATGATATTGACCCACAACATTTATTTGGTTTGTCCAAGTGACTTCTCAAGTGTTAAATCCTTTTCTAGGATTTTTATCCTCTCACCCATTCTCTGGGTCCTTTGTGTTTCCTCTTTTTGCTTGAGTTGGGAAAGTTTGTAGTCAGTTTCCAAACTTGCCACCTTTTTCTTCAATCCTTTCATCTTTGTAGCCTAGATAAACATATCTTCCATGGCTTTCACAAGTTCTGTTGCTTTGTCTCCTGATACACCTACTGCTGTAGTAGATTTTTTTGTTACTGGCAATGTTGTTGCAAGTGGAGTTGTAGGTGCCAAATATGCTACTAATGTGGACAGCACTACTGTAGAGACTATGGGGATAACCTTTGTTGAAGAGTTTGTAGAAATTTCGAATAATATGACACTTACTCACAGAGATTATCCTAATTATACACTATTTGCAGAATCATGCATAATACATAACCTCCTCTACGTTGATCATCAATTTAGCATTATTAAGAAACATTCACATGCGCACATTGAAGCATCAATCACACATATCAACATAGTATGTACCCGGGGAAAGCATAAAGCTGAAACCCCCAAATATCTGTATATTATATTGATTGAGAACATGTAACAATACATAGTACAATACTCCTCGCAAGTACTCAGTATTGTCTCCACCTGTTACACACAAACTAGCTCAAGTCTGAATCAATCACTGGCTCAAATCTCCTCCGCTGCTTGCCTGCCTCCACTGCGCAATCCTGCATGAGAATATTGATGAATGAATGATCTAAATTCGTATTTCCCTTGTATATACCACACAATCCTCATTGGCATACTCAATCCCACTGATTGTGCAAATCACATGCACAACTATAGTCACAACTGATAGCAATCTCAACCTCTAACACTTGTCTCCACTGAACTGAACATGCACTGAGTTAACTGATGTATCCTTCAATTGCTTTATGAGTTAATAATTAGTGAATTAATTAATAACTAATTCACAACACTCATCACTTAGTCTAATTGTAGTTAGACTAAATACAACTAGTTCAACTGAGTCAAACTGAACACAACTCCATCAACTCCACTGTCAACTCCACCAAACTCAATCTCTTGAGTTCTAGCTGAAGTCCTATATGTAACAACTCAAATAAACATTAGGAAACCCGTATTTCCTTCTTCCATCTGCATGTGCCACATCTGTTGCTCGAACTGAAGTGCTCCAAGAAGATAAGATAAAGTTTATAGCCCAAATATTATTTTGAGCTAATAAGATTTGACTGTTCTAAATTTACACTGAGCAGTACCTCCGCTGTTGTCTAAAAATAGAAGTCCATCTATTTTTACCAACATGACCAATCATCCATAAACAACATCCTGCAACTCATAGACCATGATCCATATGTCTAAAAATAGACATAGTCTAAAAATAGACTTTGCGCCAAAAATAGCCTGCGGGCCCACTTAGTGAAGGCGAATCCTTTCCACTAAGATCCATCATCTTGTTGTATTTTCAACACTCCCTCTCAAAAAGATATGGATTATCTGCAACCCAATCCTGTAACTCTGGAATGTTCTACATGCAACACATCTACTCGGTCTACTTGCTCCAACAACACTTGGAACAAAAACACTCCCAACTGACCACTCTATTGGGCTAGGAACATACTCTGATGTTGAAGCTCTACTTGCTGCTGACAAGTGCTCCCTCTCTGAAATATGCGCTACTGCAACATCTCCATGCATCTCGCACCATTGCACACCTCTCTATGCCACCTAGCACTGTGCAAAACACTTGTGCCTCTCGCATTGCTGTAGCCTGCGAGCTATGTGTTGTCCTGGGATTCCCTGCACTATCGCTCTCTCTGCCACTCCATCCACATCTGTCTCTACCCAATCATTCAGTTCCTACTACTCCACATCGGGGCTCCTATAGTAAGGTCTCATCCAAGAGGTATCGCCCCACCTCCTACTTGGAGGTATGGTTGCATGTGAGACCTCTGCCCACCTGGCTTGAAGTTTCCCATACTGGAGGTCTCTACATGAGTAGATGTCTCTTCTCGATCTTCTCTTAGCTTCCCTAGTTTTGGTTGCTCCACAACCTCTTGAAGTTGCAGCACCAATCGTGGCTCCTCCACCATTGTCTGAGACTTCTTCTGGCTCTGCATGTTCAAAGGTAATATACCCTCCCTCTCAACCACCAAGTCTCCATCAGTTGCCTTGCTGCTTAAGGCTTTTCATGCATCTTGACCCTCAAGAGCATACAGGTTCTTGACCCATGAACCAATCTGCTTCACCTGTCTAGTGATGATGTGTCTAAAGAAAACCTTTCCCTCTCTAAAGACTACATCATAGCCTCTTTCTTCCAGCATCGCAATTGACACCAAGTTTCTCTTCAGTCCTGGTACATACTTGACATCGGTCAAGGTAAAACAAGATCCATGCTCCCTCTAAAAAATAACCATGCCTACACCTGAGGCACTATACTTCTCATCATTACCCAACACTATGAGTATCTAGAGATCTTTCTCCTCCAAAGTACTGAACAAACTTTTGTTTCCTGTCATGTGGAAAGAAGCTCCACTATCAAGAAACCAAATTTTCTTCATCAGATTCCTTTGATGAAGATCCATCCCTGGTATTCTACCTGATCTCCTCTTGCACAAGATCTGACCAAAGTCTCTCCCATCCTGGCAATTTCTCCAGACCATTGACAGAGTCCTGATAGGAATGCCAACTCTTCGAAAGACCAAGGAGAGCCAAGCTCACCAAGTCCTCATCATCGACAGTCACCCCCACACTTCCCA
>APFE030573996.1:144283-154480 GCA_000404065.3 Pinus taeda | reverse complement strand
TTCTCCGACACACACTCCTTTCCCCAACTCATTGAAGATGAGGGTGTGTTGTATCATCCGGGATCAATCAGGATAGTTCTCCTTGCCAGTGAGAACTATTCCCACCATGGATATGATTGAATGCATTCTGTGAAAAAAAAAATAACTTCTGCTGATAGAATAATACTTCTGATAGCAAAAAAATGTGCTTTTGTGGAGGAAAAAAAACTTTTGCTGCTAAAAAAATGATTCTGATATGAAAGTGTATACAAAACCATCCAAAATCTGAGCAGGAATAGAATTCTGCTATGCCATTTATATATTATTGACCATTGAAACAAATGCTGATAACCATGCTACCACTGTAACATATATCACCACATATATATCACCGCATAAAACCATGTAACATATATAATATATCGCCGCAATCATAATATAATATATATATATATATATTATATATATATATATATATATCGCCGCATATATTATATATATATATATCACCGGCATAAAAATATTTGAGCGTTTTGTTAACGCTATCCGCAGCATATATATATATATATAATATATATATATATAATTAATTATATAATATATCGCATAAACAATTTGAGCGCTTGTGTTAAACGCTACCACTGTAACATATATCACAGCATATATATATCACAAAAAATTTGAGCGCTTGTGTTAAACGCTACCACTCAAAGCAAACAATGTTGCAACGTATTGCTTGAACAGTTCGCCAAGCATTGTATGAAACAAGTAGTCCTCCACGCAGCCGCACATATGGTGGTCATATTGGAACAGCGCCCTCACGTTTCACGCATCATTCCCTCAGGCAGCGTTCCACTCACGCAGGTATACCATTCACTCAGCATTTACTCAGGCAGCGTTTCACTCACGCAGGTATACCATTCACTCAGGCAGCGTTTCACTCACGCAGGTATACCATTCATCAACGCATACCAGTGGCGTATCTCTGCAGTGTCATGTCAGGCCTCAGTATAGACAGTTGTGTAGTGCGGCAAAGGCAAGTTATTTCAGAACAGAAGGGAATAAGACAGAGGCAGAGGTAGAGGCAAAGGAGTTACAAGGAGCATAATAGCTAAAACAAGGAGCTGGCTCTGATACCATGTCAGGCCAGGAGTAACTCCAGTTTGGCAGAAAACTGATTGATTTCTTATTCCATAGGTAACCCATTATTATATACAATAGGGAGTGATTGTTCAGTTCATCTCCCGATCACTGTTCACCTTCCCAATTAATTTTATTTACATAAAATTCCCAATCATGAAGATTAGGTGTCAACAGTATTCCTGAACTTTCACTGCCCCTACGCTGCAAGATCTCCCTAATCGATTTCCCTCCTGAGAACTTCTCACCTAAGAAAATCGATTTCCTCAATCTCTCTGTGTGTATTCTCCAACTGACCCCAAGCCTTCCTTTATACTTTTCCTATTGAGAAATCAACGGTCGTGATCTAATCTTTAATCAACGACTAAGATTAAATTAGACTTGATCCTCATCTCTTAGAAGCTTCTCACCTATATTTTTATTAATACCCATTAATATTTTAATTTTCCTAAGTTTGACTTAGGAACCCCATTAAAAAGATTAATTATTTTAATAAAATACAATCCGGGTGGAATTTCACCAAACGATTTCTGGGTCTTGGAAATCTCATGTGTTCTAACCCCTCCACAAAATTTAGGAGCTAGAGCACATCCGATGCTACCCAAAATTAACACTCCCTCTTAGCAAGGAATGTGCTCTAGCAATACTTCCCAGCAAAAGTATCACATTGATCCACGGCATTGGTCCTCTGCGTTGTGCCCTTCATCCACTGGGTTGTTGCAATTTGTACTGTTGCCCATGACACTGCCACTATCACTGCCGCATCTGTATTGCAGCTCCCTCTCAATATGTTGCATCATGCTGCCCATAGCACTGCCACTGCTAACTGCTGCACTGCAACTCAATTGCTAAGAAGTTAGCAACTAAAAAGCCACCCAAAAGCTGACATGTTGGTTAGTCTGGATGCCCCTTGACGCTTAAGCTAACTCTGGCACTAATCTGTCTTGACCCTCTAATGCTAATGCGTCGTTGTTGTATCTGCTATGTGCCTCCCGCACCTCCGCAACACTCTAGTACGCTCCTTCAGACTTTGAACACTCTAGCTCTGCCACTGTTGCTTCATCATCACTCGCAACAATTGACTCTCATCATTCTGCTATTGTCATTAAGGGCTCCCGTAGCCGTATGTGATCCAAGAGGTTGGGCACCTCAAGGACCCTGCCCCCATTCTACAGTCCTCTCGACTACAGTTGAATATCACCCCACCTCTTTTCTAGTGGTGCATGAGCACTCATGGCGCAATCCTCATCATCGTCCTCTTTGTCAGCGTTCGCTAGAGCAGCCTTTGAGTCAGACTTCTCTTCTTTGCCCTTCTTCCAAGGTCACTACGTGGTGAAATGACCCATTTCTCCACATCTGGAGCATTTAACTTTGGATATTTCCTTTTACTTTCTCTTCTGCTACCCTTACTATCCCACTAATGCGGGAGTTGTATCCTCCTCTTCCTCCTTCTTGACTCTAATCCCTTTATTGCTATTTCCTGCCTTGGTCAACCATCTGATCTCCTCTTGTCGAAGAGTTGCCCACATCTCCTCCCAAATGGGAAGAGATGCTCTGCCCAAGATGCTTTGGACAAAGGTTCCCAATCTTCAGTGACTATATTTAGAGCAGTCCTAACCATAAATTCAGGATCTGGTGTAGCCCCTACGGAAGTTAGTTGGTCACGGATCATCTACAACCTGAGAAGGAAGGGGTTGATTTCTTCTCCCTTTTGCATCTGAATCTATCTCAGTTGACTCTCAAGCAACATCTTCCGTTGAACGAAAGTTCCCTCGTACAATGTGGTCAAGGCCTCCCACATTTCCCTTGTGTCCTTCTCAGCGATATTTGGGATCACATGATCCTTGACCCCGTCTAAGATCATGCACTTTGCTTTAGCCTTAGCCTCCTTGTACTTCTTGAGAGGATTAGCATCAACCAGAACAGCAACCGTCTTCAAGGCATAATCCTTAATGCGATTTTTATCCAAAACTGCACGGATCCTCGCCTTCCAGATGACGACGTTGTATGCTCCATCCAACCTGTCTTGATCCCTTAGTCCATTAATTGCCATCTTTGCTCAAATGAATGTCAAACTGGTTCTCTTCTCCCTCTTTCGTTGCTGCCCCAGCAAAACTTGGATCTGGATTCCTTTGGCTCTAGAAATCCTCTAAGGAACACGCTCCCTCTAAATTTCGATTTCCTTCACAGAAATCCTTATGACAATCAATATCGAACCACCTCTCTTTGATCTCTCTTTGCTGCTACTCAGCACTGGATCTAGATTCCATGGCAAGAGATCTTCTGAGGAACCAATTCCCTCTACTTTCCTTCCGCCCCACTAGGTATTGTTCTGCACCAATAGAATCAGCACCCCACCACCAACTCCAGATGAAGTCTGCACTAAACCTCTAGCCCCGGCAACTGGAAAAACGAGACTCAACAATCTCTGCGTTGGCCCAGTAATCACTGTGTTGCCCTTCCAAACAACAATGTCACCCAATCAGGTTGATGCAAACTCTGCGTGAGCCTCCCTTAGTCATAGTGTCACCCCTCCTCTGCTCTCTTGGCCTAAAATTGCATTGTCTCTCAGGACAACTGTCTTTAGCATAGATTTTCCTATGTCCTTTTGTTGATGGCTTCAATCCTCCTTGATCTACAATTGCTCTGATACCATGTGAAAATTTCTGAATCTAACAAACCAGAAATCCTACTACAGTAAACTAATTTGCATTACCTACTTGTGTTCTTCATTTAACAAGTTATTTTCAAAAATATTCAAAAAATATTAATGCAAATACACTGCAGCCTACACCAATATATAGATCAAGTACTGAAAAATATATGAGACAATCATCAAAGGACACACTTATTTTTGGACTAAATGTCCCCCTGAAAAACCCAATGCAAGAAAACCGGTGCAGCAGCTCTGAGTGTTTCTATTATTAAGCATAAGTTTTGAATACAAATGTTGGTTGCCCTCCTGGCAAACCAGTGACAGAGAAAGACAATGGCGGAAAACCTGAGTGAGTTTTACCTCACTTCACTCTGTAGATTCTGGCGAATCTGGTAGCAAATCTAGCTGGCCCCGGCTACAACTGCGTTGCCCCTTCGCAGTAACTGTGTGGAGCTCTTTGAGGCTCTGCGTCAGCTCTTTTGCCCACTGCGTCAGCTCTTGTGGTTGTTCCGGCAATTTCCGGCACTCTATGTGGAAGGCAACTCTCTCCCCTTGCGTTGGCCCTTCTGGCTCTGTGTCAAGGCCATGTGGGCCCAGACTGGCCCAGCGTCAGCGCTCCTCACTATTGCGCTGCCTCCACAAGCTTCTCTCTGCCTCTCTGTCAGCATTCCCGAATTATCAATGCCCCTCAGTTGCAAGATCTCCCCAATCGATTTCCCTCTTGAGAACTTCTCACCTCAAAATCGATTTCCTCAATCTCTCTGTGTGTATTCTCCAACTGACCCCAAACCTTCCTATAAACTTTTTCTGTTAAGAAATCAACAGTTGTGATATAATCTCTAATCAACAGCTAAGATTAAATTAGACTTGATCCTTGTCTATTAGAAGCTTCTCACCCATATTTTTATTAATACCCATTAATATTTTAATTTTCCTAAGTTTAGACTTAGGAACCCCATTAAAAATATTAATTATTTTAATAAAATACAATTCGGGTGGAATTTCACCAAACGATTTATGGGTCTTGGAGATCTCATATGTTCTAGCCCCTCCACAAAATTTCGAAGCTAGAGTAGATCCGAGGCTACCCAAAAATCAACAGGGCTTGGGAAGCGTATGTTGAGTTTCTACTCTTGCATGCAACTTTGCTCTTGCACTAGGCCCTAAATGTGAATCATCATCAATCTTACTGATTTCGTCACTTGCTAGTTGTTGATGGGTATTTGTTTTAACCTTGAATAGAGAATTGTTTTGGGCAGAAAACAATTTAGAATGACAAATCTGCTGAGATTCATCTCGTTGGAACTTAGATTCTAGTTGCAAAAAATCAATCTTTTCCTATGCATTATGCAAACAGGTTCGAATGTCTGTGAGAGTGATTTTGCTGACTTCTACCATATCATCAAGAGTGGATTGTATCAGGGTATTCAGTAACTCTAATACATTATTAGTTTGAGCCATTTGCAAAAATAAAGATTCAACAAATGAGAGATATCAGCTTTTATATAAAATACACCCAACACTACTCCCAATCTACCTTGTCTATATATTAGTCTTGTGCGTTGACAATGCCACCATATCTTATGAAGAGAATTCTAATCTTTAGAAAATTTCGCTGAAGAAAATGAAGTCTGACATCCAACTCTTTGTGAATAAATCCAAGATATCAATGACCAACTTTATATCCTTCCTGGTAACCATAGATGCTTAGAAGTTTTCAAGCATTTGTAGCTCAAAAAACATTTCATCCCAATGCATATAAACTTTCACCGCACATACAAGGTTAAATACTCAACGCACATACCACTTCTCAAACTAAGCAAATGAATCACTGCTTCGAGGAAATTAAACACATATATCAATTGTGACCTTCAATAAGCTCACTGCTCACTCCATTCAATGTTTTTCTGAAATATTGTCACCTGTCCAACATTACCATGGGGCCCGAGCACGTAGTTGGGTTCTGTTCGAATCAGCAGATCACATGTCTACCTTCAGAGGACATGGCTTCGAAGTTGGTTCAACAGCACAACAAGACAACTGTGTTTTTTTGGAGTTTGAGCCCAAACACATATATAACTTCAACGCTACATATATAATCATGAACCAATGCATCTGATTCATTGGTTTGCATATGAAAGGAACACAATTAAAGAGCTCTCAAACTCACCAATGCAATGCAGTCATTATTCAACCCAGACGCAAAGGCATATTTGAACCAACATGAGTCAACGAGTTGTTATATAAGTAATGACAAAAACATGACGGACTTCATAAAATGCAGCAATGATCAGGTTTGATAAATGGAATGACTGTCTTAAAAATGCACATATATGTGCCCAATGCATCTAATGCATATACCAATTCAAAAAATGCACCTTAGGGAGAGAACCATGCACGAACACACGTATCACAATTAAAATTCAGTCTTCATTCCACCAATGTGCATATTGTATTCTTGGACCAGTGTACAAGCTCTCTCTCAGACCCAACGAGATCGGATTCAAGCCCAGACCAAGACCTCCAGCATATTGTTGTGGGGACAAAACCTTTAGCGGTTAGGGTCAGAACCCATATGCAAAAATCGTTTATCAATTATGCTCAATAAGCAGCAAACGTTCCTATTAGTGGAACAGTAATGTCTGTTGGTTATGCATCACTAGTTCAGCAATGAATCCTCCCATTTCTTCTATTCCAACAGTGCGTCCTATTGCACCTGTGGGAATGCCATCAACAAACGTTGCCTACAAATCTCTATTGGATGATGTGGTCCAGCCAGATGTTGTTAAGGAGCTATGCAAGTTGTCACTCATTGTATCTAGAGAGGCTGCTAAAACTTGTGCAAAGGAAAAATGTTTGCAAGATGAGGATGCAGATAAGCAAACACAAGAAGGGAATGATTTGGGAGAAAACAAACACTCAAAGGTACTGGCAGCACAAAATGAAGAGGATATAGATCGGCATGCTAAAGATGATAGGTTGGTTGTTGATAAAGGGCAAAAGGATGTTGGTGGGTCAACCTCATCTAATGGTGTAGATGACTCTAAGTCAGATGGTCATGTTGATGCCCGCAAGAAAAGGGATGTGTCACCAGGAACTTTAGCACTGGTATGTGATGAAAATGTTAAAATTGGCAACTAGGGCCAAACTCCATGTGGAACATTTTATTCATGGTTGATAATATTTTTATTAGATTCCTCTCGTCGAAAGGTGTAGGATTGATCTAAAGATCATCCGATTTAGATAAGTATTTATGGAGATATGAATTTATTTTGATTATGGAATAATTATCAAGCTGACCAGCAACTCATGTAGGCTCAGAAGCCCAACAGACGCATCTATTTATCATCAACATTTGTGTACAAAGAGAAGAGGTATTTTCCTCATTTACACACTGATCATCTCATCTATCTCTCTCTCTCTCACCCGAACCAAAAAAGGTCATTCGAAATCCTGGACTAGTGCGCGGCAAAATCTTGCACTGGTGCGCGGAGAAATCTTGCACTTGTGCGCAACGAAATCTTGCACTGGTGCGCGGCGAAATCTTGCACTGGTGCGTAGCGAAATCTTGCACTGGTGCGTGGCGAAATCTTGCATTGGTGCGCGGCGAAATCTTGCACTGGTGCGTAGCAAAATCTTGGACTGGTGCACGGTGAACGACTCACCAGTGGAGACTAGACAAGTTCGATCTAGGGTTTGCTGCCCTACTTCAGGGCTAATCTGGGGTTTGTTGTTGCTGATGTAAATCAGATTTATGTACTATTTCTCTCTGTTGAATTATTATGGATAAAGGAAGAATTGATCAAAGGGTTTCCCCACATTGGGGTTTGTCCCACATCTTGTGTCTCTTGTCTTGGCTTGTTTTCTATCGATCGTTTAATGTTCTATCTGCACTTTACTTAATGTACATGTGATTGCTAATCTGTGGATAATAATAAGAAAAAGAAGTAAACTGCTCTAAGCATAGAACATACCATAAATTAACATGGTATCAGAGTTGAGGTGAAGACAAAGCCCGAGCAAGAGCAAGAGCAATCACCGAAGAGAAGATTGGCAAGGCTATCCTAAAAGAGCTATGGGGTCCTCAACACTCTTCCCTGCCGAAAACAAGCTCCATGAGAAAACTGACTATCACGGATGGAAGATATCTCTCGATCTAACCTTAGAAGATCAATGAGTGTTGGACCATGTGAAAGGCAATATTGTTGAGCCTCCATCAAATGCACCCATTGCTGCTAGGAACAAATGGAAAACCGGCGAACTCAAAAAAAAAGAAGATCATCCGGGACTCTATCGACAAGCACTTGGTGGCCTACATCTCCGACCTAGACACCTCCAAGGAAATCTACGATAGACTGGTGAGTTTATTTAAATTTAAAGATGCATTCAAGAAGAAACAAGGGTAGAAGAACAAGAAATGCCCATGCCTAAAGGTCCTCCTGCTACCTATTCTTCTCATGCTAAGAAAAGAAATAATTTTGGGACTAAATAAGAAAGAAAGGTTGGACCTAAGGGTGGAAGAAAAGGACGATGTTACATTTGCGATAAAGCAAGTCACTATGCAAGGGAGTGCCCTGATAGAAGGGACTCACACTAGGACAATAATCAAAATCCCTCTCATGGCAATCGAAGGGATAGCAAATCTAATAGTAGAGGAAAAAGGAGTGCTGGAAATCAAGGAAGAGGACAATCATTCAAGAAGGCTAGAAATTCCAGGATATATTATATGTACCTGACCTCAAAAAGAACCTAGTGTCCATCTCGACAATGGAAGACAAAGGCTACAAGGTACCATCAGCGATGGCAAGGTACGTGTATGGAAAAACAATTTTAAAGATGCCTTCACTCTTGATTTCGAGTTGATTCATTATATCAGGTCAGAGGAAGTCCGCTAAGTGTCATGTCTTGTGACACATCTCAAGCCTTGATTGAGAAAACCGAAAAGAAGATCAAGATCTTAAGGACTGATAATGGGACTGAAATGAATCTAATGGGTTTCATGACTTTTGTAAAGACGTTGGCATTAAGAGGGAGACTACTACACCATATACTCTTGAACAGAATGGTGTGGCAGAAAGGAAGAATCGTACGATTATGGAAGTTGTCCGTGCCATGCTCCATGATCAAAGACTTCCAAAGTTTCTATGGGCCAAAGCTGCAAACACGGTTGTATATGTACAAAACTAATGCCCTCATCAAGCATTGGATTCCAAGACTCCTGAAGAAATGTTCACCGGTAAGAAACCTGACATATCTCATTTTAGAATTTTTGGAAGCCCTATATATTTTCATGTGCCGAAAGAGAAAAGAAATAACTTGGGTGCATCTGGAAAGAAAGGAATCTTTGTGGGCTATGGTGAAAATACTAAGGGCTATAGAATCTATGTAGCCGGTCAAAGGGAAGTCATGATTAGTCATGATGTCACCTTTGACGAAAATATGGCTCTCAACAAGGTGAACAATCTTCCTACTTTAAGAAGCTATCAAGAAACTGACACCAGGGAACCAAAAGAAAAAGACGATGTAACAATGCCCAATGTGGATGAACCCATGGATCCTATTAGGAAGAGGCCCTCTTGGCATAGGGGGCTACTCGATGATACTGACGGACACACTGCACCTCGAGAAACCTACCGTGAAAGTAAGAAACCTAACAGGTACCAGGGATACTTAACCATCATGAGCACGATCATACAAAATGAGCCTTCATCATCCTCAGATGTCCTCAAGCATCAAGTATGGAAGGATTCTATGACCAAAGAATATGAGTCTATTATGAAGAATAATATCTGGGGAGTAGTTCCCAGACCCCAGGACAAGACAGTTGTCACTTCTAAATGGCTTTACAAGATAAAAACATGTAGCAAATGGAAGTACGAAAAAGTATAAGGCTCGTTTTGTCGCTCATGGTTTCTCCCAGAAGTAAGGTATAGACTATGACGAAATATTTGCACCTGTTGCCAGATATACTACCATCCACTCGATCATAGCCCTTGCGGCTTCACAAGAATGGAACCTACATCAGATGGATGTCAAAACTGCGCTCTTGCATGGTTCGATCAAAGAAGAGGTCTACGTGGAACAACCCGAAGGATTTGAGATTTCTAATCGAATATCTCATGTATGCAGGTTGAAGAAAGCTCTCTATGGGCTGAAGCAAGCACCCCGAACATGGTATGAGAGGATTGATAGCTACTTGATGAAGCTGGGAATCACTAGGAGTGAAGCCGATCCTAACCTTTACTTTAAGGTTGAAGATGACAAACCTCTCATACTGGTGTTGTATGTGGATGACCTCTTTCTAACAGGTGCAGACCTTCTCATTCACAAATGTAAGAGGGAGTTGGCTTCTGAATTTGAAATGAAGGACCTAGGACTGATGCACTATTTCCTAGGACTTGAAGTGTGGCAGAAGCCAAGGG
>APFE030573996.1:129087-144193 GCA_000404065.3 Pinus taeda | reverse complement strand
AGAAGCCAGGGGAAATTTTCCTATCTCAAGGAAAATATGTGGTGAAGATATTGGAAAGATTCAGTATGGTGGACTGCAAGCCTGTAACTACCCCGATGGAGCTTGACTTCAAGAAGTTAAGCAATAGTGCTGCTGGACATATTCTACGAAATGCCACCGAGTATCGGCAACTCGTCGAAGCATTAATGTTCTTAGTGAACTCCCGTCTAGATATATGTTTTGCAGTCAACATATGGTTGAACCTCACCACATACATTGGATTGGTGTCAAGAATCTATTAAGATATCTTTGTGGCACAATTACATATGGCTTAAGATACACTGCCAGAGATGTGAGACTACTTGGATACACTGATGCAAATTGGGCAGGCAATGTGGTGGATCGTAAGAGCACTTCCAGGTGTTGTTTCTCCTTGGGATCTGCTTCGATATCTTGGATGAGCAGGAAGCAGAAGTCGGTGGCTTTGATCATCGCCGAGGTAGAGTATCTTGCTGCTAGCATGGCCTCCTGTGACACAGTCTGGTTGCGAAAGCTCTTTAGTGAGTTGTTTGGATTTACATTGGATAACACAGTGATCCTATGTGACAACCAGAGTGGGATTCGTTTGTCAGAGAATCCCGTATTTCATGATTGCTCCAAGCATATTGATATCAGGTACCACTATATTCGAGATATGATGCAGGGAGGAGCAATAAGGCTCCAACATATCGGTACAGATGAAAAGGTCGCCGACATTTTGATAAAGCCCCTTGGGAAGGTCAAATTCCTAACTTTTCGAGAACGACTTGGTGTCGTTCAAAGACCCTCTGATGAGGGTCTTGTATGATGTATTGAGCTTTGGGAGCTCCGGGGGGGCGCGGGGTACTTCTTGGAGCGACATATGACCACAGGGTGACTCACCATCCCCTGGTGGTGTATGTGTATGAGGTAAAAGAATCAAAAATTTCCCTGTGACACCTCGTGGCAACTATATAGCAGGATATTAGTTCTCCTGTGAGGTCTGGATGATGTGTTCTCCATGACGATTATGTAGCAGGATGATTAGTTCTCCTGTGGGGTCTAGATGATGTGTTCTCCATGACGATTATGTAGCAGGATGATTAGTTCTCCTATGAGGTATGGATGATGTGTTCTCCATGACGACTATGTAGCAGGATGATTAGTTCTCCTGCGAGGTCTGAATGATGTGTACTCCATGACGACTATGTAGCAGGATGATTAGTTCTCCTGTGAGGTCTGGATGATGTGTTCTCCATGACAATTATGTAGCGGGATGATTAGTGCTCCTATGAGGTCTGGATGATGTGTTCTCCATGACGATTGTGTAGCAGGATGATTAGTTCTCCCGTGAGGCCTGGATGATGAGTTCTCCATGGCGATTGTGGACAGGATGATTCGCTCTCATGTGGATTGGATGATTCGCTCTCCTGTGGACCGGATGATTCGCTCTCCTGTGGACAAGATGATTCGCTTTCTTGTGGGACAAGATGATTCGCTCTCTTGTGCGATAGGATGATTCACTCTCCTGTGGACAAGATTGATTAGTTCTCCTGTCGAGGCATCCTACCCATGCAGTCTGGGACTCATGGGAAGTACCTCTCATCTGATCAATGAGCAGGGAAATCAGGATAGGGACCATAGTAGTACCGATGGACGCATCACTGTATCTACCATACTCCCTATGCTAGGATGACCTTCATTGGTCTGGGACTAGTGGTACACACTCTGAGACTAACTTTGAGTCAGTGGATGATGATACTGGTCTGGGACCAGTGGTATGAGTTGTACCCACTATGACACTGACTTCGGGTCAGTTGAGAACTGGTCTGGGACCAGTGGTACACACTCTGAGACTGACTTTGAGTCGGTGGAGGATGGTATGATACATCCTCGATCATTTCTTCTTCTTCATAATTTGGACAAAGCGTAGCAGAGCAAAACAGAGAAGATCAGAACAGGGCAAAATATAGCAGAGCAGAACAGGGGTCAAGTTGTATAGGGCAGTGCATTTGATGAATAGTAGCGACTAACAGACGAATTGCTAATGGAGTTCTACCTAGTTGAGAGGGAGTGTTAAAATTGGCAACTGGGGCCAAACTCCATGTGGGTCATATTATTCATGGCTGATAATATTTTTATTAGATTCCTCTCGTCGAGAGGTGTAGGATTGATCTAAAGATCATCCGATTCCGATAAGTATTTATGGAGATACGAATTTATTTTGATTATGGAATAATTATCAAGCCGACCAGCAACTCATGCAGGCTCAGAAGCCCAACAGACGCATCTATTCATCATCAACATTTGTGTACAAATACAGGAGGCCTTTTCCTCATTTACACACTGATCATCTCATCTATCTCTCTCTCTCTCTCACCCAAACCGAAAAAGGTCATTCGAAATCCTGGACTAGTGCGTGGTGAAATCTTGCACTGGTGCGCAACGAAATCTTGCACTGGTGCGCAGCGAAATCTTGCACTGGTGCGCGGCGAAATCTTGCATTGGTACGCAGCAAAATCTTGCACTGGTGCACGACGAAATCTTTCATTGGTGCGCGGCGAAATCTTGCACTGGTGCGCAGCGAAATTTTGGACTAGTGCACAGTGAACGACTCACCAATGAAGACTTGACAAGTTCGATCTAGGGTTTGCTGCCCTAGTTCGGGGCTGATCTGGGGTTTGTTGCTGCTAATGTAAATCAGATTTATGTACTATTTCTCTCTGCTGAATTATTGAAGATAAAGGAAGATTTGATCAAAAGGGTTTCCCCACATTGGGGTTTGTCCCTGGCTAGCCGCCACATCTTGTGTCTCTTGGCTTGGCTTGTTTTCTATCGATCGTTTAGTGTTCTATCTGCACTTTACTTAATGTACATGTGATTGCTAATCTGTGGATAATAATAAGAAAAAGAAGTAAACTGCTCTAAGCATAGAACATACCATAAATTAACAGAAAAGGATAGCCTTTTTATGGCCTCTGCACCACCTTCACGAATTCCTCCTTCGAGGGTTCCTTACAAGCAACATGCAATGCAGATTTATGCTGAACAAGAGAGAGTTGTGTTGACAAAATTTTGTGATAATCTGCGTGAGCTTGTGACAGTTGGAAAATGGACAGCCACACCAACGCTAAGCAGCATACATTCAACATTTTGTAAGAGAATACGAGAAAGTATGTGGTGGCTCTGAAAGTACTATTCCAGAATCAACTCCAACAATCCTAGGTAGAACACCAAATTGCATCATAGTATTTTCGAGGTTGATGGAAGGGATGGGGACAAGTGAAGTGGAGATATCTTGGTTATCGGAAGTGATTCATTCGATGGTAGGGTTTGCAATCCTTATACAGAAGCGTTTTTTTCTTATATTTGGGCTCCAGCAAACGGCCCTACCTTGATGACTTCACAAAAGAATGCTCAAATCCAACAGAGAGCTCAAGTGATGTGACTCAAAATCCGAGAAATAATCATCACTCTGCTCACTAATAGGTTATAATGAGGTGCAGAGACAGGCGACAAATCCGAATATGACGGAGAATGCCCATTTTTTTGTTATTTCGGGAGAATGGGTAGAGATGGCAGGTTGTAAGGAGAGAACCCAGCTCAAATACAACTGACAAAGTTTTTAGAATGGAAAATCTTAAGTGGCAGAGGGCCAAGTTTGACTTTCTAGCTCTAATACCATGTTAAACATAACCATGGTGTAGACAAAAGATATGAACGATAATCCTTGAATGCATTATTATTCACAATGATACATATTTATAATGCATTGGAGTGACCCTTGGTTTCATATTCCAAGTGGTCTCTTGGACTCCCTTTGACTGTTCAGCTTCCACACCAACCCTTAGACGATTAGGTGAATCACCAAGCAGTTACACATGAAAAACTACAACCATTAACAATATAGAGCAGAGGAAATCACAATAAATCAATGAGATAAGAGACACTAAAAGCTAGGCCAAAGCCCAGTGTGAAACCCACAAGGGGAAAACCCAGTAAATCTTTCCTCATGACAGAGAGAATCCAATTCATCAATATGTACATCAATCAATATGCCATAAACAGGAACATTCAACAAGGTACATAAACAAAATTGACCATCATAATACCTCTAGTCAACCTTCAATTTTGTGCACAAGAATTCCTTCAATTTTGTCCATACAAGGTCTACAACTAGCTCTCCATTGTCCCCAAGAAGTCTGAATATTGACCTCATTCTTAGCCTCAAATTTATAATAGAAGAAGTTATTACAAACCTTCCCATTATCCACAAAGAGTAGCTTCAGTCCTTCACATGAACAAGGGCAACATACCTTTGCATAAGTGTCACAATCCTTCGCATGAGTTAAGGCTATAGAACTCCGTACGAGTGTCACAGAAATTCCACAGGCCTTTGCACAAAATGCCACAAGTAGCTCACAAAATTACAGATATTAATGCCATAGAAACTTTGCATATGTCACAGAGTGCCACAAAAGCTCACAAAATTACAGATATTAATGCCACAGAGTGCCACAGAAACTCAGTCTAAGTCACAATAGTATGATGCTCCAAGTCCGCATTGATCCATAGAAATATAGTACGTCAGATCCGCATATTGTTGAGAAAATGGTACCAAGGAAGTGTTTCCTAGGGCATTAGCCTTTATAGGAAAATAGATTAATGTCCTTTTTTGTCATGTGACATTATGAGTTATATTAATGGCATGGGATAAAGTAAGTTTATGAGGTGGTACATGTACTAGGTACTTTTTAATAAAGTCACTTTTTGTTTTAAATGTGACTTTAAGGAGAAAAATACAAAGTGCATTTTATTATTAAACTCACTTTTATAATTTAACATTGACTTTATGTGGAGAAAAGTGCACAAGGTATACAACATTAAAAGGTGACTAGGACTCATTAATTGAGGGGGACCACATGGAGAGGGGTTCAAGTGGGGGACTTGATCTCATCCATTGATCCTTGATCAATAGGTTTAGGTTTTCCTATACTAATGAGAGACAAAAAGGGAAAAGGCAAGGGAGACTACATTCATTTTTTCCTCAAGCGAGCCTTTGGAGTGGAGAAGGAGAGCCAAGGAGGAGAAGAAAAAGGTTGCTACAGCCATTGTTTTAAAGGAGGAAGAAGTTATAGCAAAGGAGGGGCTCTATTCCCAAGGAAGAGGAAGAGAGAAGTGTTGGCTCGAATTCCTAGACTAGCTCGAATTTCCAAGCAAAGAAATCGGGCTATTGGTGTTATTTTCCAGGCAGTAAGAGGAAGTTTGCTGGCACAAAATTTGAGGCTCCATTTCAACAGCCTTGGTGCACATTTTTAGGCAAGGATTTAGGCACAAATCCCAACGTTGACCAAGCATTAAATTCTGGATTGTCATCACTAATTTATGAATTGAGATTCAGCGTAAATACTGAGGTAGAGGGTTCAGGAAGGTTGCACAAATTTTCTACACGTTTGAGAAAGGAAGTTTAAAATCTGAGGAAAACATCAACTAATAACCAAAAAATAAAACAATAAGTACCTTCTACTATAACATTGAACAACTAGCGTAAAACAATCTTCAAAAACCCAAAGGATTATTGGTTGAGAGGGAGGAAGGTTCCCTAGTGACAAATATGTGATTTATCTAAGATTTTGTGTTGGTTATGAGGGTCATGGCGATTGGTTTGAGGGTGGAAGATAGGTTGAGTGGGGCAGAAAATTTTGGCCCTTGGAAGGAGAGAATGATGCTACTGCTTGAGGAAGTTCAGATGTGGGACATCGTTGAGAGTCCAGTGCCACCTCCCACTAATTCAACTCAATTGGTAGACTTCAACAAGTGAAATGTGAAGGCAAGGAGTATCATTCTCAATGTTATTAAAGACCACTTATTCCCTCATGTGACCGAGAAAAAGTTTGGCTACCACATGTAGGATTCCCTAGTCACACTTCACCAAAGTTCCAATGAGAAAAGGAAAATAGTGTTGCGGCAGAAGCTAAGAAACACCAAGATGACCAAGACCGACAAGGTGACCTCATACCTCACCAATATCACACAAGTGAGAGATGAGTTGGCCACAGTTGGAAAAGCCATCCCTGAGGAGTGAGGACCAGTTTGTCAGGACGACACTCGATGATTTTCCCAAGCAGTGGGATGGATTCATTGATCGCATTGTTGCCAGAGAGCATTTTCCAAACTGCAGGAGGATGTGGGATGATTTCATCCGTGACGAGACCAAGAGGAGTGCCAAGAGTGGCAGTCAACATGATGGTAAGGAGGATGAGGAGGAGAATGTTACCCTTGCAGCTAAAGGCAAGAAGAATAAGGGGTCCACGACTGGGGGCAAGCCACAAAAGGGAGAAAAGGAGTCTGAGAAGGACATGAGCAAAGTGAGATGTGTTACCCACCACCTATGGGTGACACCCATAGGAGAAATTTTTCTCCTAGATTGTCTTCAGTCAGCAGACAACAGCCCCTTGCAGCCACCAGATAGCTTGATGTGCCACCATTTCCACCACCTAAGTCAACTATTATGTACCCTCGCCCATTTGTTATGATCGTATGTTTGAAGGTGGGCCTTCCAACCCCAAAGGTATGGCTTTCATTATGTAGTTGGGTATCTTTGCTTACTTATCATGGACACTTTTGGGCATGGATTAGTGGGGGTATTCGGCAGAAAGAATGGGCTTGGTTTGTACTCTTGTCCCCTTGTCCAACTTGGCAGTTAACCTTGTATCCTAGTCTCATGGGATCTCCTTTATTGGCTACTAGATTTAGAAGTGGTGCTACATGGGAAATCCCGATTTTGGTTGTGTGGTCCCACTTCCCAACACCACATAAATCACTCCCCTCCGCTCATTATAACACCTTTCCACATATTTCCAATCTGGGTCCACATTTGTCCATTGGGTCCACAAGGAGTTAACCTCCCCTACCCCTTGCCCACACTTTGGGTTAGGCCTCAAACAATGACCCAAAGGTTGATGCAACTAAAAAGAAAGTAAAAAAACATAATTCAGTCACTCTCAACAGGAAATGTACCATAAAATGCAAAAGATAGTCGGTGTTAGAAAATCAAAAAGGCAGAAATATTTTCTTATACTTGATAATTACTTGTGTAATTCTTATTTGCTTATTATCTTTTGTGTTCTTCTTTAGTTCATCAAGCAATTATTAAAACCATATAAAGATTAGGGACACCAGATATAAGTGGACAGCCAAGGAAAAGCCCCACTCTGGGGGAAAACCCAGTCAACAACTCTTGCTTCAATAGTTTCATAAGACAATCCAAGACTTCTTGACCTAGATAGATACTTCATCCAATCACCAGGTCAGCCTTTCCCTTCTTTTACAAATCACAACCTTCCAGCACTATCTTCGACCTACAATAGCAGTAGTAGCAACAGTACTTCGAAGCAGCAAAAATTTTGACCTAGCAACTTCGATCTTGATGCAACAGCTTCAACCCAGTAACTTTGACTTTGATGTCGTACTTCGACCTAGAAGCGCTTCTTCGATTTTGAAGCACTTTGACCCTGAAGCAATACTTCGACTTAGAAGCAGCAGCAAAATTACGGCCTTCATGCAGTACTTCGATCTAGTTGTAGTAGCCCAAAAAATTCCACACTTGCAGTAGCCCAGAAAATTCCACACATGTGAGAGTGAGATGACCCAAAAACCTTCAATCCTACAATTTCTTGTTTTCTTCTACAACTTCGCACTTTTTCACTACTTCTTGGAGATCGAACTTTTGTGATTGATTGTCTCTCAAATGAATCGAATTGCTCTTATATATACCCTTTTTTAGAATTTGAATTCCCTTCTTGTAGGCTGACTTGAATTGGTAAGGGTCGACCTGGTGTAGAGGTGACAAAATTCATTTTTGACTCAAAATAATTCTTTTTACATGATTCAAAAGCCCAAGAAGGGTCTTATTAAATGTACAATCACTCTAATGACTCAATATGAATCCTAGAAGTCCTCAATGGGGACTTTGACCTAAAACATGATAACCCAAGCATGAAACTCATGCTTTAATAAGTCATAATAATAATATTTTTCATAAGTCCATTTCATTGTGACTCAAATACAATTATGAAGACCTAACCTACTTATATTCTTCAACACTCCCTCTTAACGAGGGAGGTATTCATAATAACAAGTACAAGGAAGATCTCAAAACATATGAACTATGAAGAGTTTAGGCACTACAATGCCATGGACTAGATTCCTAACCAGGGGAATCTATCCAAGGTCCTCCAACAATTTAGGCACTCATGGTGCCACGCACTAGATTCCTGACCAGCGAAATCTATCCGAATGGGACTAAGATTGACTAAAGCTTTCAGCCTCTCTAGGTACCATCAGGCTTACTTGCTAACCATTAACCCAGGGCTCTAGGTGTGTATATGAGGTCAAATCTCTATGACCAATGCCACCCTCCCTACTTCAGGATCTAAACATCAACACATAGATGTCCTCCCAGGCAGTGTGCATCACACACAGCCTCAACACTCCCGATTATACCAATCAGTAGCAAATCCTCCCTAATCAAACAGATCGGTAACAAATTTATCCCGATCAAATTGATTGATAACAACAAGCATCTAAAACATGCTATCAAACCTCCGAGCAATTTACCTGTACAAACACAACCCCAATCAATAGCAAACTTTCAAATATACACAAGTAACCACAAACCTCTGAGGTCTTTCAGACAACTTGATGTTGCTTCTCAATTTATCGCAATAGGACTTTCAAATGAATCTAGAAGATTCCTCAACCATACAGCTTCATTTCCTACTTCACATGGAGCAACATATTCTACAACCGGATCCTTCTTTCCTTCCTTCAACAGTACCTCAAAGTCCATTCTCCAATTTCTTCTTTCATGGTATGACCATAATATGCCCTCCCTCTCAGCTTGGGAAGATTTCTTCCATCCAGGCTCCCTCTTAACTTAGGGAGATCAACTTCTGTCTATAACATCAAAGAATCTTCCATGGCTTCCATCCTTCTTATCAGAGTCATCATGACCATCATCATTCGTATAACTTTCTTTGTAATGCTTATCAACTTTATTTACAAACATCTTCATTATCTTGAAGATTATGTACTTGCACAACTTAGATAACAAGTACAACCAAATCCATAGAAGCATGAAGTTAACCATATCAGAATCATATAATAATGGAAGCATTAGACTTTAGACACTAGATACCTAACCTTAGTTAGGTTCATAATCAGCAAGAGACACATACTTCAACTTCTTGCCCAGTTTTTGTTACAACACCTAAATCACATCAGTAGCTTAGACAAGATATCAATCTCATTATATCTAGGGCCACAATATCTCTTTCAACAATATGACAAATTCTTTTATAACATATAGCAAACCCTAGAAACAATTCAAACAAGTATAATGCATCTAACAACTTTCTGAATTCATATGTTAGATTTCTACTAGGATTTAGTGCAAAATCCTAGATTTCATACATGAGCCATTAAGCTTCAACAATCAAAACCAATCACAACTCAATTTCAAATTTCAACAATCTTTCATAAATCTCAGACTATCACATTGTCCTCATATATTAGAGAATTGAACTTCTACTAAGGTTTAGTTACAAAACCCTAGAATTCACAAACATTGTCATCCAAGAGTATCAAACTTTGACTAGGACTTAGTTCCAAACCTAGGACTTACGACCATAAACAATTAGGTCAACACATATATCTAGGATTCCATCATCGTGTACAAGCATATCATAACAACATATGTCAGTCAAACCCAGTGACAAACACATTCAGACATCTAACATATTTGATGAGAAGGGCAAACATATGCCTAAGGTTTCATTCCTAGGACACTATCTAAAATAAGGGTCTTTCTCATAAATCCTAACCAACCTTAAAGATCTAGGGTTTCAACTGCAACCCTAATATTTATCAATACTTCAAAGGTTTGGGATTTTAGACATCACCATTCAACCCTAACAAGTTGGGGTTTTCATAAGCATACCAAAACCCCAAAAAATGACATCATCAAAGCATCAAACATTTTCTTTAGAATTCATCAATAACCCTAAGTAGGCTAGGGTTTCACACACTATCATCGACATACCCTTAAGTTAGGGTTTTACAAAGAACCTTTTTAGGGTTCCACAAGAATAAAGATATGAGGAGGGTAGATTTATCTAATCATGAATCACCAAATCAAGAATCTTTATGATTCAAGAGAGCTAGACACAATAGTGATAGTAATGTAGAATAGTTTATCAAGAATGAATATACATTTATCATGAAGAGAGCAAAACTTATCGTCTAAGGCATACCTTTTGTTTCTTAACAAACCTTGTAATTCCAATGCTTTGTTTTGTGAGGCCTTCTTCCATGATCCTTCAGTATTCAGCAAGTCTTTCCTAAATAAGGAAAAGATGAATAGAAATGTGATTAGTATTTAATACAAAAAAACTTAGATAAGTAAGGGAAACCAAAAATGAAAAGGTAATACAAGGAGTAAGATACTTATATTTGGAAGTTGGTGAGGGCTCCCTCCAAACTCGAGGGATACCTATAACCTTATAAAAACAATTCAAAATTGTTTTTCCAAAATATGTTAAACCTACAAATACTAGAAATAAAAAAATGAAACAACTAAAGCTTACAGCAAAGGACTTAGTAATGTAAGTCCCTTATATCTGATTCTTTGACTTTATTCTTCTTTGGAGATCCTTCTTCAGCAACATTAGCTTGGTCCATGTTCCTTTTCTTATTCTTCGAATTGCCAAGAGAGTCACTTTTATAGTGACCCATTTTATGCCATTGGTAGCATTCTATTTTGGACATGTCTACCTTCCTTCTTGGCCCTTTTGACTTCTTGAAGTTTCCTTTCTTATGATGAGCGGAGTAGGCATTTGAAACTTTCTCTTCTTCATTGTTGGTTACTAACAAGATTCTCATCTCTTCTTGGCTGCAGGCATTCCATAATTCCTCGAATGAAGGAGTTTCTTTCCAACTGTTGATTCATGAAGCAAAAGCACTCCAAGTCAGTGTCAATTCCAATAATGCAGTAACCATTAGCTCTTTTTCCGGTACAATCTCATCTATGGCTTTAAGGTCATCTCTAATTCTAGTTATCCTTACAAAGAAGGAAGCCATAGTGTCATCTTTTGTCATTTTTGTGGTCCTTAGTTCATTCTTAACACTTGCTATTTGACCAATGTTCTTGATAGTGAATAATTTTGATAAGGCTTCATACATTTCTTGAGCAGATTCTACATTGGAAATGTATGGGGCAAGATTGTCCTTTATACCTTCTACCATTAGTGTCACAGCCAATATTTTTTACTCTCTAAACTTCACTTTATCTGCATCACTAAATCCTTCGGTAGGTTTCTTCACTTTTCCTCTGACCACATCCAGGACTTTGTTCTTTTCAAGAATGAGATCAATTCTTTTCTTCCATGACCTATAATTTGATGCTCCTTCTAATTGTTCTCTCCCTTTATTGTGTTAGACATTGTCCTTGAAGGTAGTAAGCTTCTTTCTTTATAAGATCTCCTTATATGATCCCTTGCTCAACTTTTTTAGGTTTCTTAGACTCCTTTCTGTAGATCC
This sequence comes from Pinus taeda, assembly GCA_000404065.3. NCBI lineage: Eukaryota > Viridiplantae > Streptophyta > Pinopsida > Pinales > Pinaceae > Pinus > Pinus taeda. The sequence continues at coordinate 132,598 of APFE030573996.1, read as the reverse complement.
TCAAACTGCCCTTTTCCTTCTTCGCCTTAGCTCTAATACCATGTTAGAAAATCAGAAAGGCGGAAAGATTTTCTTATACTTGATAATTACTTGTGTAATTCTTATTTGCTTATTAACTTTTGTGTTCTTCTTTAGTTCATCAAGCAATTATCAAAACCATATAAAGATTACAGACACCAGATATAGGTGGACAACCATGGAAAAACCCCACTATAGGGGAAAATCCAGTCAACAACTCTTCCTTCAATTGTTTCACGTGGTGAAGCACCACCCGCATAAGACCCGCGGGTCTTGGCGAGATCTATACTGAGCCGGGTCATTCGCATAGAACTCGCGCTTAAGAACCAAAACTCGACAAGTATTTTATTAAACCCGACTACCCATATAAGACCCGCAGGTTTGCCATAAGACCCTCAAACACTTATAAGACCCGTCGACCCTCAAAAGGTAAATTTGTTTTTATTTTTTGATTTTATTTTTATTTTTATTTTCGTTTTTGGAAATGAGGTGGAGGGAAAGGGAAATTGGAGGCAAGAAAATGCTTTATAAGCACCTCTCTCCCTTCCATTTGTCATTCACTTGTCATTTGAGTGTTTGGCTAATTTTCTACGAGTGTTGAGTAACTCCATTGCACAATGAAGGAGCTCTTGGAGGAGATTAAAGGAGGCTAAAGGAGGCTTCATCAGATCAGACCCAAGTTCAAGTAGGCTTCATGAAACTTGTTTGAATGTTTTCCATGTAATTTTTTTTTAAATTTTTGTATTCAATTTAGTTTCTTTTTTGTTTTCAAAAAATTTTTAGTTTGCAATCTTTTTTGGCCCTGTGGTTGAGTTTCTCAGCGACACAACGGCTCTGTGGTTGAGTTTCTAAGCCACACAGCAGCCCTGTGTGGCTAAGAAACTTAGCCACATGGCCTACGGGCTGAGGAGGACAAGAAAATGCCTTGTAAGTGCAAACTGTTAGAACTTAGCTTGTAATTTTGCTAGTTCTCTTTTATATTTTTGGCATTGCAAATTGATAATCTTTGTTGTTATTTTTTTACAACTCATTGGTGGATAGATTGTGGCACTGAGGCACCACAATTACAAGAATTCGCCATTAGAGTTTAGATTCAACCCTATTGTGCTTCTTCTTGTGAATGCAATTGGTCAGTGTTTGAGCACATCCACAACAAAAAAGAGAAACATGTTGGAGCATGAAAGTTTGGAGAAATTGGTTTTCATCTACTACAACCTTCAAATCCTCCCAAAACAAGTGCAACCAAAGGATACAAATCCAATTTTACTGGATACTATTGATTTAGAGTCTGATTGGGTTGTGGAGGAGGAGTTCTCTGATTTGAGTTTGGCTTGATGAAGATACTGAGGATCTCTCTAGTTTTCCATCTCAAATGGAGACTCCAAATACACTTGCCTCACAGTTGCTTCAGCCTTCCGATGTTGGCACTAGCCCCACAAGGGCTTATTCTAGGCGTAGTCATCCATGAGTGATGAGACTCAAGATTGTTATGAGACAATCATTTATCAGTTATGACATACATATTTAAATTTTGAACTTGTTGACATTCTTTATTTTAATTATGGAATCATGAGTCTTTTTCATATTCAATATCTAAATGTTTTGCTTATAAAAATCGAATATGTTATGTTGTACTTTTATAGATACTAGATGATGTTATGAATTATTGCATATATTGTGGTTTTTATAACTTATAAGGATTGGAATTGTCATTAGTTTCTTTTTGTGCTTAAAATTTACCACATTTTAACGTTTTTTTGTATTTTGACGAGTCTTATACGAGTTGACAAGTCAATAGCGTGACAAGTCCTATACGAGTACAAGTCGTGCAGCATTAGTTTCATGAGACATTCCAAGACTTCTTGACCTAGACGCAGACTTCCTCCAATCACCAGGTCAGCCTTTTCCTTCTGCTACAAATGACAACCTTCCAGCACTATCTTCGACCTAGAATAGTAGTAGTAGCAGCATGTTAAATTTGGAAACTAGGGCCAAACTCCACCTTGGAGAGCTCATATGATGCAGCTGATATTTTTATTGGATTCCTCTTTCCGAGAGGTGTAGGATTGATCTAAAGATCATCTCATTCTGACATGTACAAATGGAATTATGAATTTATTTCGTTTATGGACAAATTGTCAAGGTCGGCCAAATATCTAATGTAGACTCAGAAGCCCAAAAGACACGTCTATTCATCCTCAACGTTGCATATAAATAGGAGCATCTACCTCATTTGGACACTCATCTCTCGCACATCTCTCTCTCTCATCTGATTGGGTGTACACATTTTTGGACCTCTCTCTCCACACGTGCGAAGGACAGTCTACAATTTTCTGTTTTAGACGTTGACCAAATTGCAGGAGGGTTTGACCAATGTTGACCGGGCAGTAGTTGACCAAGTTCGACTGCGGTTTTCTTGGAGAATATTTTGTTTGGGTAGACTGCATTTCTGGGCACAAAAGTCGAGGCATTCTAAGTTGTTTGACTAGCATTGACTGCAAGAAAGTTGACTGCAAGTTTGACTGATATTTTTAGGATTGTTTTGAGTTGATTTGGACTGTTGTTGGAGGTTGGTTTGACTGGGTTTGACCGAGCTGATCTGGAGGTGTAATTCTACTGATTTGACCAGTGTTGACCTTCTAATTAAGGCGTCCAATTGACTGCAGTTTGACTTGACAGATTTGACTTTGATTGGACAAGTGAATTTTGTATATTGTACTCTCTCTCTATTGAACTTTTGAATAAATAATAAGAAGACTTGATCAAAGGGTTTCCCCACATTGGGGTTTGTCCCTGGCATGCGCCACATCTTGTGTCCTCTTGTCTTGGCTTGTCTTCTACTCTTTTTATTTATCTTCTATTTGCATTTACTATCATGTTAATGTGATTGCTAATCTAGAAATTGATATTGGGCTAATAAGAAAAATTGAAGTAAATTTCTCTTAAGCATAAAACATACCCTTGTTATCTAAAATTAACATGATATCGGAGCTGAGGTGAAGAGAAAGCCCAAGCATGAGTGAAAAGAGCAATCACTGATTTGTTGGACAAGGGCAAGATTCAATGGCCTCCACATTTTACTTCAAGCCTGATGACAAGCTCAATGATAAGTTTGATTATCATTCATGGAAGATGTCTCTTGATTTGACTTTGGAAGAGCAGGATGTTATGGACTATGTGCAGGGAAAGATCATTGAACCTCCTTCAAATGCATTGGTTGCTGCTAACACAAAGTATAAAAAAGGTGAAGTCAAAGCTAAGAAGATCATCAGGGATTCTATTAACAAGCATTTGGTTGCATACATCTCTGATTCAAAGGCATCTAAAGAGATGTATGACAGTGTAAATTTTTGTAGATGTTCTATGCTAAGAGCAATTTCACTTTTCACACAGCAATCATACAAGTAGTTAAGCAAAATGCAGATAGAACATATAAGCAAATCTTACAGAAGACAAATCAGAAACAGGAAAAATGTGTGAGTTCGTTTCGGCG
>APFE030573996.1:95728-110261 GCA_000404065.3 Pinus taeda | reverse complement strand
AAATGAATGTCTACAATGTCAAATACTAGTAATCTTTTAAAAAATCACATAATTAAAACATGATCAAAAAACATATACATTACAATATCAATCATCTTAGGACTTACATAACCTAACAAACAAAAAATATATAATTATTTAATAATATTTTTATAATTTCTTTAAAATTTTCTTAAATTAAAATAAATATAAACTTTAATTTAACTCATATAAAAATATTTACATTAATAATATTTATGTGTCTACATATTTACATATAATTAATATATAACCATTAAAATGAAAAAGTAAATAAAGTTTTATTTTTTATTTTTTATTTTGAATAAAAAAATTATTTAAGATTTTTATTTTTATTTTTTTTTAATTGTTTTTATTATTATCGAGCAAGAGTTCAAATTTGAGTAATTTTCCTTAACCTACTTTATTCTTTGTTTTTTAAACAAATTTTTAAACACTTTGGAAAAAAATAATTCTTTTTAATAATATTTTTTTTTCAATTTAAAATATATTAATTTTTATTAAACGATTTTTTGATTCTTTTAATAATTATTAAAAAAGAATATTTAATAAATTTACTCTTTCCTTTAGTATTTATCTTTTTAAAATAATTTATTTGATTGGCAAAAAAAATGAAAAATGAGAAGCCAGAATTACTTATCTCTCTGACCACAAATATCAACAATCAAAAATACATAAAATATAGATTAAAACAACACATTATGAAGTTTGGATTTTGGCATATCCATTGATGACATCATGATCAGAATAATTTCACATGCAGAGTTTGCAAGATGCACGAGTCACACTCAGATCGATCCTCACGGCACTCAGAAATTCACACTGCGCGGGAACAGGGTTGCCGAAAACCATTGTGCGCCCATGGTTTTTTGCTAAACAGTTAAATAAAACCTACGAACCTTAAGATCAAACCCCAATTTTTTTTTCAAATTCGATTAAATTCGCCTTCAGGGTCGCGTTGAGGTTCGAATTCAATTTGATTCGAATGGGGTTCGCCTTCAGGTTTGGCCTTCAGGTTCGGCGAACCTGAATGAATTTCAATAATTTTTTGAGATGCTCGTTGGAGGATGCGAGGAGAGGGATGGACTACGGCCTATGGAGAAAGAGCGTGCAGGTGCATAGAGCTACGATGGAGGGTAGCGAGGGTTTAGGGAGATGGAGGCGAGAAGCTCGAATGAGCTCAGGCAATGCTGCGATTTAGCGAAGAGAGGGACACAGGTTTGAGGGCTTAGGGGAAATGCTACATGCCCAATGGAGAAGAACGAGGGTGAGGAGCTTACTTTGTTGAGAGTTTGCTGTGCGGATTTCCGATAGCTGAGACAGTGAGGGTTTGGAGGGAAGAATGCAGCATGGAGAGGAACGACAGCAAGGGGATGGCAGCAGAACGAAGATAAGGAGCACAAAAATGCAAGAAAAATTTTTGAAATCTCCCAGAAAATAGAAGAATGCAGCAAGAGTAAACCCAAGGCAAAAAAAGAAATTCGAAAATTCCTGTTGGAAAACCCCAGGCAGCAAACAAATCTGAAAACCTCGAGAAGCGAGAAACTATAGCCTAGACTTAAGATAAACCCAGAAAACGAATTTCACACTTATGCTTCAGATTTATTAATGAAACCCTTGCAAAATTGTTTCCAGATTTAAAGAAAATTAAAACCACTTGGACTGCAAAATTCTTTTGAATAAAATCCCTGCAAAGTGATGTTGATGAACCCGAGAGAACCAGATCTTACCCTCAAGGGTCTAAATCTAGACTCTACACAGTTTTCTTCTTCAGATCTGTAGCTGCACGACAACAAGAAAACACCCAAACAATATATGCAATAATAAAAACTAAAACCCCATAAACCCAAGTCAGAAAACCAGATATAATTTACAGATCTATGCATAGGAATGACATATCTATCAGATCTGAGGAGTGTGAGTCCAACTCCGCTCCCAAATCTGATAATCTAAGGCTCTCAACAGCCAGATTTATCAATTTAGCACTTAAAAAATTAAAAAATTTAAAGTTTAAAGGAGGTGTTGAGCTCAAAATCCTTCATGCATCACCCATAAAAAATATCTTATGATAAGCCCAGGATCAAGTTAAGTTGGGCTCTTCAAAAAACACGGATCGAGAGTTGGATGGTCCAACTGAAAACTTCCCCGAACACCCGATAATCTAAAAATCAAGATTTCCCTGCAAAACTCAATTCAGGCATCAACATAGAGAGAGAAAAAAATTATTAAAACTCAGACAAATAGAGATACCTACTATTACGCTCAAAAATTTAGATTCAGATTCTTATTCCAACCCCAGCGACTGAGCAAAATACTTATACTCAAATCACTCTTCAGAAGCTATAATCAATGGCTAAAAAAATTTACGCATGAAAAACGACACATCTTACAGTATTTACATGAAGAGTAACACAGAAGAAAATTAACCCCAAAGTCTTTCTTTATTATCTGAAAAAGTTTACACGAGAGCTTTTCTCTTAGCACATGATCAAAAGATCGAATGGATCAACTGACAAATGACCTCCTATTTAAAGATAAATTTTCCAACGGCTAGGTCTAGTGATCCTCGTCAAAGCAGTATCGACCGTTCATGAAAATTAAAATTCCTTTTAATCTCATCCGTCAAAATTTTAAATTCTTGAGGAAATTCAAGTTTTTCAATTAAATGCATTTAATTAACACAAAAATAAAAGTTTGGAGTTCATTTCCTCAAAAATTTGACTTTGACTTAAACCCTGGGGACCAAAGGCTTAAAATTTAGCAAAATAATGAATTTACCTTAGTCTCGGGACCTTTTAAAATTTGAATTTTAAGGACCAACAAATTTTGTGTTTGGAAAATTTAAATTTACCTACGACTTAGAATTAATTAAATTTCTGGCTTAGGATTTTAATTAATTTTTGGCCAGAAAATTTAATTAATTAACCTATGAGGGGATAAGTTATTTTTCCAACCCTTAAGACACTTTACATCATAAGGGGGAAAACCCATCTGAAACAGACCCTCACAGACTACCTATTTCTGCGACACAAATATAATCCAGTAGACCAAGCAATTTGTAAGAAAATAACCTAACCAAATAGTTAGAATTATTCCCAAATCACTTTTATATAGACTCGATCTATAACACTAGGACTCGCCTAAGATCCCAGTGACAATACATTCTGACTTTGGGGTAAGAATAGAGGAAAACTTTGCCAACCATCTGAGAATGGATCGATGAGACAAAAAACCTCCCAGAATGTAGGTCGTCACCAAAAAATTAGGTTTACCTAAGCAATTACATACATGACATAGATCTGTTGAGATTATTTACATCATATATATGCAAATGGGTTTACATTATAACATGAAGATCAAACTCATGATGATAGATGGACAGCACAGACACATCGATCAGGCGTTATCCCTTTTGCGAAAAAATGGAGTGTACTGCTATGGGTTGTTGACACGTAGTGGTCAACAGGCCCTTGTCCCATTGTTGCCACAAGGAGATTTGTATCTATTTATATACATTTGAAAGTTTGTTACTGATTGGGGTTGTGTTTGTACCATAGTTTTAAAACTCTGACTCCGACTCTAACTCGGCCGAGGATCGACTCCGACTCCGACTCCGAAACGGTAATGACTCGGCCGGCTCGATTTCAATGACTCGGTCGTTGTAAAAAATACATTAAATATTTATTTTTTATAAAAAAACATAATTTTAAAGATTTTAAACATAATTTTAAAGATTTTCATTCATGTTTCCAAACACACTGCATTATAATATAGATGGAAGACAACATATGATCAAAGTAGGCTCATGAACCAATCCATTATATCAAAATGGTACCTAATGGCAATACATAGTCAACTGTCATACATGATCAAAGACTCAAAACAAAAAACACATAACCAAGGAGGCTAGAAATGGCCTCTACAACAAAAGTAAACTGTGACGGTGACCAGACTCCAGTACTAGTACAACCGGCTAGTAGCTACTGCCAGAGGAACCAAGATCATGTCGATCAATCTCTGGATCATCATCATCAGAGTCAGACAAGGGGCCCCACACACACACTTATATCCTCACCCCAATAGGTTGGGCTGCATGTACACACACACACACATTCATATCTTCCCACCACCCATCAATTACAATAATATGTATACATGCATACATATCTCCTCAGCACCTACCGCCCAATGTGTGTTTGTACACACACATGCACACAAGCACAAACATATATTACTCTATACAATCAAGTCAGTTGAAGAAAACCATTTATAAAAGGACTTTAAAGTTAAAATGAGTATTATTTTTCAAAGGATTTTCCCAATTATACCTTCACTTTATTTACATGATGCAGGGCATGGCTAAGGATTATTATAATGGGTAAACTATAGTAGAAAATAACAGTGGAGAATGATTTTAACATGCTTTCTTCCTTTTTTGACAAGTTAAATTTTACTTTTTGTCATAGTTTCCCATTTACATATCCAACCACCAAACGTACTTCATAAAAATAGAAAATTTGGGCCGGTTTGACATCTATCTAATTTTATTATAGTTACCTCAGTCTGGTAGCAATTCATTCAGGTCAATGTGTTAGCATCTTCCCTCTCTCGAGTACTAAACATTACTGGAAAAATTCAGTGTCTTGCCTCATTGGCCCTCGTTCACCTGTGATTTCTTTCCATGTGATATCTGATTCCTATCTATGTGATGTCCGATTCCTATCTATGTGATATATGCAGCTATCATGCTATGACAGCATATCCATTGATGGGATTCACTCTACATTAATACTCTCCTAACATAGTTGGCATAGGAATTGCACCTTGTTAAATTGTAACTCAGATAGTCTTTTACAGCCCAGACACATATGTGGCAGTCCAGCACACACTTGTGAACAGATGTCGATACTTCAGTTACAGTAATTTGAGCTGTGCACTGCAACGATGCACTTCCTCTCTTGTTGACTGAGCACTATAATGCATTATATACATAGGATTGATTGTTGTTCTATTTCCACAAATTGTCCTCAACTGTTTGCATGGTATCCTCAGAAGTTTACATGTATTAGTTCAGTTTTATTCTAGCAGCTTTCTAATTTTGACTTCAGTCTAAGTTGAGTTAGGTAAGACGTATGCAGTCCAATTGAGAGGACAGATCTCTAGGAGAATGCATGGTTGCAAGCATCAGATCATCTACAGTAGAGATGCACTTACCTGGTTTATCTATGCCCTCAAGACTAACTCGGTGGAGGAAACGGCCAAGTCATTGAATGACTCAGCCGAGTCATGGCTGACTCGGCCAAACGAGTCGTTTCCTCCACCGAGTCAGTCCTGAGGGCATCGAATCGGACCAACTCGGCCGTTTCCGTTTGATAGGGAGAGATTAGTGTTGATCTGTGTGATTGGATTTGTTACCAATTGGAATAATCGGGAAGTTGAGGCTTTGTGTGTGAGACACTGCATAGGAGGACATATGGCCGACATTATGTGTTGATGTCTAGTTCCCAAAGTAGGGAGGGTGGCGTTGGTTATAGAGCTCTGACCTCGAATGCGCACCTAGATCCCTAGGTTGATGGTTAGTAAGTAAGCATAACGGTACCTAGAGAGGCTAAAAGCTTTAGTCCATCTTAGTCCCACTTGGATAGATTGCCCTAGTCAGGAATCTAGTCTGTGGCATTGTGGTGCCTAAACTATTGAGAGACCTTGGATAGATTGCCCTAGTCAGAAATATAGTCCATGGCATTGTGATGCCTAAACTCTTCATAGTTCATATAGTTTGAGATCTTTCGTATGAATACCTCCCTAGTTAAGAGGGAGTGTTGAAAAATGTAACTAGGTTCGGTCTTCATAAAATGTATTTGTCAAAAGAATTTTCATTATTGTTACAATGCTTAATAACGCATGGGTTTCATGCTTGGGTCATCATTTTATTAGTTAAAGTCCCCATTGTGGATTTCTAAGATTAATAAAGAGTCATTAGAATCATTGTATATTTTATGAGACCCTTCTTACACTTCCGAACGATGTAAAAAGAATTATTTTTGAGTCAAAAATGAATTATGTAACCTCCACACCAAGTCGGCTGAAAGAAGATCAAGTCAGCCTCAAGGAAGCAATTCGACCTCATTGGAAGGCTAAATATACAAGGCAGTTCGACTTCATATGGAGCATCGCACTCTCTCAAGCATTGTTCGATATCTAAAGATGGAAGCTGGAAGATGGAAAAATGTGAAGTTGAAGGAAGGGGCTAAAAGGAGTGTGAGTTTGGTCAAGAAGGAAGAGAAGAAGAAAATCGAAGTTCTGGTCTCTCTCTCTCTCTCTCTCTCTCTCTCTCTCTCTCTCTCTCTCGTGTGCGCTGGTTTAGGACATCAAAGTCTCCTTGTCAAGGTCAAAGTTGTTGCTGATGCTGGAAAGTCGAAGTTGTTGCTAATGCCGAACGCTGCCAAGTCAAAGTTGTTGCTAATGCCAGAAGCTGCCAAGTCAAAGCTACTACTGATGTCGAAAGCTGCCAAGTCGAACTTGCTAGGGTTGAAGTGTTGTTGCTACTAGGTCGAAGGTTAGATCGAAGAAGAAGAGGTTAGCTTGGTGTGGAGGAGATCTTTGTCTAGGTTGAAGAGTCTCAAGGTAAACTATTGAAGGAAGAGATTTTGACTAGGTTTTTCCCTGGCAGATTGCCGACATCTTGTGTCTTATCTTTTGTGATCTTCATGCACACATAATTTGGTAATTGCCTAATAAAAGATAATATAACAAATAAGTAAAAGAAGCCAACATAATTCACAAGTAATTATCAAGAAAGAAAAATCTAACCCTAATCCTACTAGAATTGATTGCTCAACAGGGTCCAGCTATGTTATACTCTTGGACAAAGATATCCTCCCAAGAATCGCCCCATTAATAGGATACCAACTCATAATCATGTGCATAAATATTTTTGCATGGACTAAGTCCACCATGCTGATGTTGCTTGATGGTCAACTCATGCTGCTATGCCTGGTCAACCAACATGATCCATCTCGAAAACTCTGCCCTTCTCCCAATTGTTTAGAGGTGGGTTGGTAGTGTTGTAAACCCTATATATATACTCCTGAAGAGGGATGATCTGGAACTCCCAAACGTACTCCTCTTGCTGCCTTGCTAGGAACTTTAGCCATTCCTCAACACTAGACAGCTTGGTCGTTGACTCGGCACAAACCACTCTAAGCTCCTCAATTTTATTGTTCTACTACAAGACAGTGTCTTGTACTATTTGGATCTTTTGCTTTAATGCCATAAGATCGGGCCTGAAATTCTCAATATTCTCCTAGCGGTTTAAGGGTGTGACGAACACAAGTTTGTCTTCCTCGTTATCCTTGAAATCACTTCCATCAATTTGTTGAAATTTTGATGTTCTATGTTGTAACAATTTGTTATTCCAAAACTTCTTTTTGCCGCAACATTATTTAAGCAATTGTATATAGAATATAAACCAAATGCACAATTGAAGACAACCAAGAAGAAGATAAGACAGAGAAATTTGCTCCAATGACTAGGGCAAAACCCACAAGGGGAAAACCCAACCAGATTCTTCTTCTATTAGATATCAATTGTTCAGCAGAGATACAAAGTACAATGAGAGATCAAGAGAATAAGTAAGTTCACCCAAATCTAAAGAAGTTGAAGCACGAACATAACTGGCAGTAGTAGTTGATGCAAACATTGAATCAACCTTAAAGTTCAAATCTTACTCTCCAAGTCTCTTTCTCTCACAATCTTCTTCAAGTTTCTCCAACTCTCTCTCTCAAGTTCGAATTCTTCTTTCACAATGCACAAGTAGTGAGAATGAAATGATATGAGATACATATATATAGGAGGAGCAACAAATTCTGGTCATAAAGAAGGAGAAATACACATGCCCTAAGGAGTTACATATGCCATTTAGGGAGGTACACATGCCATTGTAACCCATGCCATTAAGGAGGTATGCATGCCTTAGTAACTTATGCCATAAAGGAGAGCAACACGTGCCTTAGTAACTTATGCCATAAAGGGCAAAATGTAACATATGCATTAAAGGGTGCGTAAGAGGAATCTTTTATGACATGCTTTAATGAGTGTGTAAAAGCAATATGCCATACTTTCAATGAGAGCATAAGAGAGAGTGTAATGTATCTATTAAGTGAGAGAACGTAACATATGCATTAATTGAGGGGAGTTACATATGACATGATTGAGTGCCATGATTTAGAGCCATCAATTTTCTTTTAATAATAATATAATAGTTGTTAAAATTTTGATGCTCTATGTTGTTACAGTCACTTAAATCCAGAACTTCTTTATGCTGCAAAATAAGTTAAGTAACTGTAGATAAAACATAAATCATATAAACCATATGCACAATTGAAGATAATCAAGAATTCAATGAGACACAAAGAAGTTAAGTCAATGACCAAGATAAAACCCACAAGGGGAAAACCCAACCAGATTCTTCTTCTATTAGAAATCAATTGTTCAACGAAGGTACAAGTACAATGAGAGAATGAATAAGTTCACCCAAATCTGAAGAAGATCTCTAACAATAGTAGTTGATACAAACACTGAATCACTTTGGCTCTCCAAGATCTGCTCTTGCTCTTCAAGACTCTATCTCTCTCACTCAGTCTTCCTCTAGACTCTCCAACTCTCTCTTTCTCAAGTTTTAATTCTCCTCTCACAAGCACAAGTAAGTGTGTCAAGTGAGGATGAGAGGCACAAATATATACGAAGAGCAAGGAAGTCAAATTCATGAGGGAGTAACTCTTACGGCTTGAGGAGGAGTTACATATGCCAAAATAGGAGTGTAACATATGTCATAAAGGAGAGGAGTGTAACTTATGCATTTATGAGAGATGTGTAACTTATGCATTAAAGAGGTGTAAGAGGAATCTTTTTATGATGAGTCATTAAATTGTGTAAGAGAGTGTAAGAGATGCATAAGAGCATTATGTTAGTTTTTTGTAGCATCGGATGTACTCTAGCCTTGAAAATTAGTGGAGAGGCTAAGGCACATGAGTTCAAAAGAACCCAAAAACTGTTCGGTGAAATTACACCCAGATTGTATTTTATTAAAATAATTAATATTTTTAATGGAGTTCCTAAGTCTAAACTTAGGGAAATTAAAATATTAATGTTTATTAATCAAAATATGGGTGAGAATTATCTAAAAGGTAGATCAAATCATGTTTTAATCTTAGTCGTTGATTAGAGAGTTTATCTCGGTCGTTGAAGACTCAAGAGGCTTGGGGTTCATTTAGAAACACACACGGAGAGAACGAATTGATCTGGAGTTCCATTTTTGGGGCTAGGAAGCTGAAAAATTCGAACTAGGTGATCATTCTATAGCAAAGAGGCAGTGAAAATCCAAGACAAAGACTTTCCGAAGAATACAAGACTGAGAGAGGACAGAAAGACATCCAGAGGAGGGTTGAAGCTAGCCTACATAGTGCTAACGCAGAAACAACGCAGTCAGTGAGGGGAATTCAAAATTCTACAGAGGGAATTCGATTTGCAGTTGCCGCGAACCAAGGTGTCGACTGGAGGCAAGAAAGTCGAATTCTCAACCAGCAGAAGATCCAGAGCAGAGGCAGCGTAATACCCAACAAGGGTGACGCGAAGCTGCCCAAGGTGACGCAATTTGACGCAGAGGCCATCAAAGGGTGACGCAAAGCCTCCCAGAGTTGGGGATCAATCACCATTTCTCCAGTGACAGGGTGAGATCGTTTCACCAGTCTTTTGTCTAGTATTTTCTCTATAAAGGATTGTTAGATGAGCATCCTGGATTTGCATTCAGATATTTCTCCTACATAATAATAAACCCTCAGAACTGTTGCACCGGTTTTCCCGCATTGGGTTTTTCCACGGACTATTGTGTCCAAAAATAAGTGTCCTATGTATCTTGTTCTTTGCTCTGTTTTCTGTTTCATGAGATCAAATATTTAATTATTGTAGGTTGCAAAAGTAATTTGCTTCAGTATTCAGAAGAATAACTTGATGAATGTAATTCAAAAATCAAGTAGGTGAAATAGATTCAAATTTGCTACACTAGAGGTTCCTTTAGAGTAGGAATTTTCACACATTAAAGAGAGAGAGGAATGAATCCATTAAGAGAGAGAGAGAGAGAGTAACATATGCATTAATTGAGGGGAGTTACATATGACATGATTGAGTCTCATGACTGAGAGACTTGAATTTATTTTTAATAAAAATAATAATAATATCATAAAGAGGATAATAATAGTAATAATAATAATAATTTTGATGATTAAGTTAAAAATTAAACAATTGAGATTGATTAAAGACAAGTTAAGTGATTTTCCATCGTATATATATGATTACAAATTGATGGAAAGTGATTTACTATTTTTGGAAAGTCATGGTTGCAAAGATAGACATGACTTTCTATTTTTAGAAAGTCACTTTAGAAAGGTCAAAAATGAAATTTTATTCAAGGAAATTCATCCCATAGCTATCAATTTTCAACAATAGTATCGTAAAGGATAATAGTAATAATAATATTGATGATTAAGTTGAGATTGAACTATTAGGATTGATTACTGATAAGTTGAGTGATTTTCCATCAACTATACTTGATTACCAATTGATGCAAGGTGATTTACTATTTTTGGAAAGTCATACTTGAGATGCTAAACATGACTTTCTATTTTTAGAAAGACATTCCAAAATTGTCAGAAATGAGATTTTAAATAAGGAAATTCATCCTTAAGGTGCCAATTTAACACAATTTTCTTCCATAGATTTGTACTCCTAGATTGCATTAACCCTTGATTGAGAAAGGCACTAGTCTAACCTCTTTTGCAAACCTCATAAAATAAAATAAAACCCTTAAATTTTTATATTTTATGTTTTCTAGAGTAAATTAGGGTTAAGTTATAGTGAAATCATCATCTTTCAAGTTTCAGCATTATTTGCATTGGGCCTTACTGTCCTTGTAAGGACCCATCTTAAATTAATGGCGACATAGAGATACTAGCATGCACACGAGACATGCATATGATAGCTACATATGCATGCATTGCATGCACTGCACTAGTATATATATTAGTTAATATTGAAAAAACGTTTGTATTTAGGTAATGAATTAACTATTGAAATGAATACCCAACTTACAAGAATATAGTAAGGTATATGATATACGTACCACCACCATAATACATATATATAATTATACTATATAAAACTAAAGATAAATGCAGTATAGTGAACTCACAACAAAGGAAGTATGTACCCTACTACATACAAAGGAACTATACCCAAAAGTATTATGTACAAAAGAGTTATAATATACATATTATTCTACAAAAAAAACAACATATTCTATAAATCCAAAGGAAAGTCTATATATATATATATATATTAAATAGTGAATATAATAAAGAGAAGAATATATAAAACCATAATACTATGAAAATAATTCGATTTAAACAAAAGTGAAACATACATTATGATAAAGGAGATACTGTATAAATAAGAGTGCATGGTCAGCAAATTGGGAAGGGAGAAGGCGGTGACCGCCTCTGCAACTTATGAACTTATCAAATTCAAACAATAAAGAAAGGGAAAGCGGTGGAGGAGTCTCTGGGGTCATAAAAGGATAAAGGGTATTGTAGAAAAGGGGGACATTCTTTTATACAGAGGGAGGCAGAGGAGGAACTAACAAGAGGAAGACACAGAGAATAATGGAGCTTGAGCAGTTGTTCTTGAGACTTTTGGACACGGGGGCCAAAATACTTTAAATTTGAAGTATTTTGGGGCTGGGTGTTGAGACTGTACCTAGTTTGGCAGTAAAGTTTTTGGTTTTTTGGTAACAGGAGCGGGCACTAGAGCAAATCAAAAGCAGCTTCAGCTAGGTAGGTACTTAACATCAAATTGATAAATTCTTATATTTTGAATAGTTATATCTTTTAAAAATTTCAGAGCTTTACAGTCCTAGGGTTAGAACTTGCACGCATTTAATTGAAGTGAAAATATTGTTTTACATGCATTTTGCAGCCATAAATTAGGGCTGAAGTCTATGATTTATATTGTTGCTATATGTCTTTACTATTTAGCCATTGAAAAATTGTGTAATGTATTCTCTTGTTTACTCATTGATCTGCCATAATTTTACACTTGTTTATCACAGATTTTGGGGCTGTTTTTTCATTACCGTTATAAAATATTTGCATACTGTAAATTGCTGATTGAAACCCTATTTTATAGCAACACAGTGTATTTTCTTGATTGCATATGTTTCAGAACCTATTTGAGCCATTTTAGGTCATATTAATCCCTCTAGATTTAGCCATACGATCCTTTGAACTTGCTCTCTTGAAATTACAACTTAAATCACCCGAAACCCTAATCATTACATATGTGTCTTTGAGTGAATCTTGTGGTAGAAGTTAGAAGTTAGAACCCTTTGGGGGTATTTAGCCAAGTCCATTTGGGTTACCCAATCCCTTAGATCTATTGGGGAAGCCTCCCTTGTGGGGATTATATTGGACCACAGAAATGAAGGGAGTAATTGTTGAGGTGAGCATAGTAACTCTTGCATCATTGCTCTCGATCTAGATTGCTTAGTGGGGCGTTGCACTATGGTGCTAGATTTTATAGTAATAGGTTTGATGCTCAAGATTACCAGCAACAAGTCTTTATCAAAGAGATGAAAATCACAAGATAGAACCTAAAAAATATAAGTTGTAACACTCCTACAGCAGCAATTGGAAGAATCTTACAAATAAAATCAAGTGGAAGGAAAAAACAGTATTCAAATGAGTCCCAATATAATGAACATTGTTTGTTAGGTGTCATTTCAATATCTGATTTGATTTTTTAGTCAGAAATCTGAACCATAATATGTTAAAGAAAATAGTTAAATATCAAGTTGAAAATGATCATCAATAATGTATGATATAACACACAATGATCACCAAGTGATTTGTAGAGATAGAATATGTTAAAATGAACCTACATGTTATTGAGCAAAACAAAAACTGTCCCTATAACTGCTCCTATGTGTATATGTAATGAGTAAAGGTTTTGAGACATTTATACAAAATTATTGAAGGTTCACTATATTTATCATTGGGAGCAATTATTTAATATGTTCACACCTGTAACGAGCTCTGTGGACAGAACTCTCCTGACGGAAATCTCGTCTATGACCAAAGGCACATAAAAACCATCTACTCCAGACAAAAGCTCGCGGAAACGTTTTTGGTTTGCTGCTTCCAGCTCATAATTGCATTCCCTAGCAAGCTCCACTTTTGCCACCTGAAACCAAATCAATCTTTCTTACGTGAATCTCATCAAGGATGTAGATGAAGTTCGAATTTTCATGTCTCATAGAACAAAGAGATTATTTTCTACCTTGTGAAACACTCTCCTGACATGATTTTATGCACCAGTTTTGATCCATAAATTACATAAAAATAGAGGTTACTAATTCAAAATTTATTTTGGTTCTTTGAAGTTAGGCTGCAAGAAAACCTAAATCAAATCAGAACATAAATATAAAAACAGTAATCATAGTCGCAAATTAAGGAGCTTCATCAAGACTACTAGCACTTGGCAAAGAAACAACATTTTTTGTTGGAAAACGCTAAACATATACAGAGGAAATATTATGAAAGTACCTTATTATAATTGGAATCAGCTTTACAACATGATTGAGACAAATTTATTCGTAAATTGGGTAACAAGTCTACTGAATTTTTAAAACAATAACACAACTCTAATTAATAAACTTAGACCATTATGACTGTATTCACCACTAACATAATCTACTAACGATTACACTAGGTTGGCTCACCTACTGACCCTTATTACATCAACATTATTTTCATGTTATTAAGTAAGATTCCCACCCCCTCTGCCATTTGATAGAAAGGATCCAAAAACTTTTAGAAAAGAAGATGACAAATAATAATTACAAATTTGACAAAATGATTATAATTATCTAAAGACTGCAATGGATCCACCGACATTCACCCTTATTACATCACCATTATTTTCATGTTATTAAATAAGATTCCCTCCCACTTGCCCTTTGATAGAAAGGATCCAAAAATATTTAGAAAGGAAGTTGACAAATAATAATTACAAATTTGGCAAAATGATTATAGCTATACAATGACTGCATATGGGTCCACCAACATCCACCAAAGCATCTAGGTAACTGGTTGCGACACTAATTGATTTTCTAGGTAGAAGACTTGGTAATTATTGTGCCTCCAGAATCTATTGTACAGCGAATAAAAACCATTTGTTGCTCTTCTCCTTCAATGGAACTAGAACTGACCACCAACATCCACCAAAGCATCTGGCTAACCAGTTGCGACACTAATTGATTTTCTAGGTAGAAGACTTGGTAACTAGGTTGCAGGAAACGGGGAAACGGGTACGAGTTTCCGAAACGGGAAGCGATACGAAACCCGACCTCCCGAAAATTTTGGAAACAAGGAAACGCGAATATATATATATATATTTAAATATATAT